>JAPMLY010002479.1:0-51488 GCA_026401115.1 Tetraselmis chui
ACAGGCGGAACGCGAGCGAGAAGAGGGCGGCGGTGGTTCAGGACCAGCCTCGCAAGCAGCACGTAGTAGCACCAATGCTACGGGTGGACTCTCGCTGGGTCGGAGCGCCGCGGAGGCGGTGGCGGAGGCGGCGAGGCTGAGCGAGTCGGTGACGGTGTACCACTGCGAACTGTGCCACGTGAGTCAATCCTCACCGCTGCCCTTCCACCCTCAAGTTGACCAGCTCGCCTCCCCAACGCGTATAACAGAGGATATATGGCGAGTGAGTGACGTGGCGGCTTCCCTGCTTCACTCACCACGCTGCGTCGGCGGTAGGTGAGCTACCGGTCCGAGTCGCAGTACCAGCAGCACCTTTCGTCCGCAACGCACAGAAAAGCGGCTGCTAAGGCCGAAGAGGACCGACAGCGCGCGTTACGAGGTGGTGCCGTGGCAGAGGCAGCACTGGTCCGACGTCCACCACCCCCTCACCCTTTCTATTCCCTGGCCCCCCCCCACTGCTTTGTGTTCTAACCTATGAACTGAACGGAGAGACACATCCATCCAAATTCATTCTATTTTCTTACCTCGACGACGCCCGGTCTTATGTGGTACCAGGCGGCAGGAGGGTGGCAGAGCCGTGTGAGTCAAGGCCCACCCGCAGTAGCAGCCTCGCAGACACAACCGGGAGCAGGTGAGTGAGGCGGGCAGGTGAGCTGATTCAGCTGACTATGGCACAGTGCGTTTTGTCTGATGGGCCGCTACATACTGGCGCTGCCGCACAGGGGGGTCGCTGCAGAGGCATCAGCAGGGGTTTCAGGGGAGGGGGCGGGGGAGAGGGGTGCCACAGGCGCACGTTCAGCAGGCACCCGCCACGCGCACGCATGCAGATGTTGTGAAGGAGCTGCAGGCGCAGGCGGGAGCGGGCCCACTGGACCTCGACGGTGCGGCCATCACGAAGCGGATTGTGATTGTTTTTCAACTGCTATTACCGAGATGTGTGCATCCATCCGAGGAGAAGATGTGTGTGTGTGTGTGTGTGCGTGTGTGTGTGTGTGTGTGTGTGTGTGTGTGTGTGTGTGTGTGTGTGTGTGTGTGTGTGTGTGTGTGTGTGTGTGTGTGTGTGTGTGTGTGTATTTGTGTGACTGCGTGTATGTGTGTATGAAGCGGATTGTGATTGCTTTTCAACGGCTATTCGATAGATGTGTGCATCCATCCGAGGAGAAGATGTGTGTGTGTGTGTGTGTGTGTGTGTGTGTGTGTGTGTGTGTGTATGTGTGAAACATTGATCCATGAGATGTATGGTCTTGAGGGGGGGCGATTGCATGTATATGTGTGTTTCTATATGTCTGAGTGAAAGTGATCTTGGGTGTGTGTGTGTGTGTGTGTGTGTGTGTGTGTGTATGTGTGAAACATTGATCCATGAGATGTATGGTCTTGAGGGGGGGCGATTGCATGTATATGTGTGTTTCTATATGTCTGAGTGAAAGTGATCTTGGGTGAGTGTGAGGATGAGCGATTAAGCATGTATGCTGTTACGGGGGGTTAAGCTCGTAAATTTGTGTGATGGCGTGTGTATGGTATTTTGAGAGGGCGAGGTTTCGGGTGTGAACTGTGCTTGCGCATGCTCTAGTCGGAAATGGATTGTGTGATGTATATAGGGGTTGTTGTTTTTTGTTATGTGTGTATGTCAGGAAGGCTGATCAATTTATCGACGGACTGATCTCATAGATTAATGGTCGCTTGTGTATGGAATGGCACGTGTGTCTGTAGGGGTGGTAGTTGTCAGAACTGTAAGCGGAAGGGGGGGGGGGGGGGGAGGGGACGGTGAGTGGGAAGAGGAAATGAGTTTCTGCTACCGAACTTTTTTTAGTGTTAGAATGTATGGTAAGGAAGTAAGGGAAAGAAGGGTCGAGAATATTCATGTGTGTCTCCTTAGGGAACGACATTATTGAGTGTAAGGGTGTGTGTGTGTTAGGTTTGGAATTACTTAATGATACATAATGAGTATGCAATTATTTGTTAAAACAACAGCAACTAATCTCGATACTGCGTGTGTGTATAACCAAAAGGGAATGGGGATGCAGGGGGTGGGGCATGCGGGCTTTTGTGTTAATACAAGTGTTTGTCTCCGTAGCATTTGGTATCACGGCTGTGAGTTAGCTCATCTGAGCTTGATTTGCGGAGCATGAGAGGGAAAGTGCATATTTAAAAGGAGAGAAATCTGGGTTCCCTTTTTGGTGACCTGTATCTGCATGTGCGCAGTCTTGATGAATGAGTGCGGAAGGAATCCAGTCTAGATGCACTATCGTGAAGGGCTAGTTCTGAAGTGTTGTGGGGAATCAGGGGGACGCGTATCATCACATTCATTGGTCTGCTGCTGAGAGGGAATGCGTCAGTTGATTAGTGATTGAGTCTTCCTTCGTCGCTGCGACCTTATTTGCTCAGGATGGGTTCCTCCATCGGTGCCTGTGCCGCTCTCTACGCTCGACCCGGACGCGGTTACCAAAGCAACCCAAGGGGAGAGCGGAAGTAGCTCCGGTGATGAGGACTACAAAGAAGAGGTGAAAGAGGAGGTGAAGGGTGGAGAGGGGGGAGGGGGCGCTGACGTAAAAACAGACAATCCGCTCGCCGCGCTGGTGGGTGCTTATTCAGACGGCAGTGACGATGAGCGCTCGAGCAGCAGCGATGACGCGGCAGCCGCGGAGGTGCCACCTGGGACCTCTTTCTTCTGACCCATACGTAGCGCAATTGCTCGGCATTGTAACGTACACCACCGTCGCCTCCGACCCGTCCGACATCGAGTCGGCACGATGAGAGTGAATGATGAAGATATCGTAATCATTGCTTACAGCTCGTCTTTTTAATTATCGCAGCCCCACAAGGTGGGTATGTCGCCGTCGCGGGTCACGCTACGGCGGATCCCCCCGCCTGCTTACCGTCCTTTGCGCCACACGTCGAGTCCAGCTGCTGCACGACACGCTGCGCGCGCTTTCCGTCCATTTCGTTAAGCCGAATCGCGTCCACTAGTCCGCGTGCGCAGATTCCGGTCCAGCAGAGTGAAAATGTGGTAGCGATGACGGCGAGCGTCGCAGCGACCGACAGTGTCGGGTCCCCGAGAAGATAAAATAGCGCCGCGACGGCCGCCGCGCCCAGTGCGACCGACAGAAGTGAACTGAAAACGACCCAGTATATCATTCGTCGCTGTAGCGGTCGTGCGTCAGCGTCTTCTAGCACGCACCGGCGGATCTCGGGGTCGAAGTTTTCGAGCATCCACCGCACGCGCTGTTCGTCCTTGTCGAGCATCGGCCGACGGAGTGGGGCGCCGGTGATTGGGTCGAGTACGTCGCCGCCCGTCGCTAGCGTCCCAACCCCCTCCTGAATCTCAAGCAGAATCTTGGGCGTGCGCAGTGGGAACCGCATCTTGGCAATTGCGCCCACGACACTGCACGCGAAGGTGAAGACGGTGAGGCCGTAAAACAAAAAATTAATGACCGCGGTTGGCTGAGTCTGCGAGACACAAAGGACGGCGCCGAGGTTAGATTCTTCACGCGAGTGATAACGCAACAGGAACTTTTCCCGCTAGTCCTGTGTCCCTGTGCTATTACTAGTGGGTAGGTTGGGCTCTTCCTACCTGGTCGACGCCGTTGATGGGGTACACAAAGCCGAGCATGCTGAGGATGCCGAGAGGGATTGCGCTTCCTGGGATGGCGACCGTCTTGTTTACCAACGTATTGTACACGCTAAAAGTCCCTTCCGACCGCACCCCGTGCAACAGCTCCTCATAGTCGACCACGTCCGCCTATGGTAAAGCCGCGATGGGACGCCAGACTGAGGGTCGAATCGAGACAAGCCGTCCGGAAGAAAATAGGCGGGGCGTCACGCGTATATGCAGGGCGGATTGGCAAACGTACCATGATAGAATTGTTCAGAAAGCCGCCACCTCCGGGGATGCCGTTCAGAAACATGACAACCTACAGGATTGTCGTTATGTATGGTGAGATAAAGGCACATATGGGTGCCTAGAGTAGCGCGCTTTGCTGGGTCGGTGGGGCTGGGCCGACACACCATCACGAGCACGTTTTGTCCAGGCTGCGGTGCGAGTAGGAGGAGCGTCGTAACGGCGCTGACAACGTTGTACGTTATCCACGCATTGAACTTGCCAAAGCGCTTCGCGATCAGCAGCCAAACGGGCGTCGTAATCGCCGCGGCGAGGAAAAGCAGCGTGATATTGAGGCCTGTTAAACAAGCGACAGAGTGTGTCGAGACCCTCTCATCAGAACACTGTGAAAAGTGTTTTAACGCGCCTTGGTTTAATTATCGTAGCTATGTAATGATTCATTTATCGTCGTGAGGCGTGCGAGGTGTGTCAGCTCGTACCGATCATCGTGGTCGGGTTGAGGGGGAAGCTGGTGGAGGTGCTGGGCTTGATGTAGTAGCGGATGTAGAAAGGAAAGAGCGTGATGAGCATCGCGATCTGTAGGCCGTCCATGACCCACGCCAAAATGAGCGACTGGATGGCCGGGTTGCGGAAGCTGCGGATGATGGAGGGGACCAGCGGCGCCTTGATGGTTTCATCCTGGTCGGCGGGGGGGGGTCGTTCCTGCGCCGAGTTCGGTAACAGTTGGGTTATACGACAAGGTAGGATATGTGACAAAGTGACGTGATAAGCGCGTGGTTCGTAACCATGACAACGAAAACATGGAATTGCTACAGACGCAAATTTCTTGCGAGGCCGTAGTGCTGGCCGCTTCTCTTTCGAAAAAGCTGGAGGGGGCGAACGGGAATAAAGCGGCTGCTACCTTGATGGAAAAGACACAGTTGAACATGGCCACAATGTACCACGTTGCGAAGAATGCGGCTGTGTCGGGGTCATTTCACACTGAAAGTTAGTATTCTGTTTCGCTTAATCGTAGGACGAAGTTACGGAGTCGAAAGTAAAACATGGCCGTGGTGTTGCATGGGACGTTGTGACACTGGACGTTGCTGTGTTACCGTGTACCTGTCATAGCGAGGGAAAAACGCTGCGAAGCGCCGGATGACCAGCCGCGGGCCACCAGCACTGACTGGAGCACGGCGGGCAAGATTGATGCGGTGACAGAACCGCTAATTTGAAACAGTCGAGCCACGAAGAACACTGTGTTTCGTTCCTGTGAGGACGAGGGGTGGGGGGGGGGGGGGGGGATAGCGGTTAGTAGGGTACAGAGTTAAACAAAAGTTGCCGTCGACAGTTTCGGAGACGCAATTAAGTAGCCAAAATTGTGGGCGAGAGGATGTGTGGGCGCACATCATAGTCTGATGTGAGTTCGGGCCCGAGAGCGTCGTAGGGGACGGTAGAGACTGTGTCGCTCAGGTAAAACAGAATGTAAAAGATTCCGAAATAGAACGACACTTCGATCGGCCCCAAGGTGGTCGGGGGGGTGAAGAACAAGAAGAAGAGGACGCCGTATGGGATGCAGCCCAGCGCCATAAACGGCCGTCGCCGACCATACGGCGTGCGAGCATTATCGGAGAACCACGCCATGCACATATCGGTCGCAATGTCGCAGGAGCGTGCGAGAGCTGTGAAGAGCGACAGCACCGGAAGTAGTGCACCTAACTGCACGTAGAAATCGTAGCCGTATGCGTTGACGAGAAGTCCGAGAGACAGGGTGGCGAAGGACACTGCTCCGTAGGAAACCTTCTTCACCATAGGCAGCTCCTGCACAACATAAGCCAATTCGACATGGTGGGACTCAGCGATAACATTTGCGGATGCAGGGGAACTTCAGTTGGAGACAGTGAACGTTTTGTTTTCCTCAATGCACAGCTGTTAAATGGATAATTCGCAAAACATAATATAAACAGATAAATAGCGAATAAGAGAAATTATTGTAACATGCATGGATAGTCGAGTTCATCAGAAAAGATCGAGATGTATGGAGAGGGAGTGCACCGGCTCCTTTTCTCCCGTCACTGACCCGCCTCCCGACGGCGTGTCGACCCCCTCCACGCTCCCGTCCTTTGTCCGCGTCCCCTTTTCAGCCAGCGCCCCGAGTCCGCCGGATTTTGGCGGCGACGTCTTCTCGGCGGCGTCCCACATTGTGACCACCCTATGATACGCCAAGTCTTCCCGCACCCAAAGCTAGCTGCGCTTTACTAACCTAGCCTCGCCCCACTGTCGAGGTATGGATTATACCGTGCAGACAGCCACCGCCCGCTGTTCTCGAACGGTTTGACTCTCCTTCTTTGCCAACTCGCCACCCAACAGCCTCCGAAGAATTACAAGCCCGTCTTCGCTCACACTTCAAAAGCACGTTCGTTGACATAACACAGTCCTCCGTCTCCCATACCCATCAAGTTGCCAGGGCGCCGCCTTATAGCGGCAGTAACGCTGGCAGCTGTGCTGTTGCAATGGTCCTGTAGTGTCTAGAGTTTAGTCGTGGAGAATATTGGAAGTGCAACTTCCGCGGTGGATCCTCGAAACTCTTTAACCCACACCTCGCTCAATGCTGTAGAAGCCGACCTTTGCAACTTCCTGAGAATTTCGAGTAGCGCCCCCTGTAAAGCTTCGACACTTTGGCGCAACCTCGAGGGGCCTCTCTGACACTCGGCTTCTCCCTCCCGACTGGCCGCCCCCGTCCCACAACTGTCGCTTCTCTGATCGCGGGGAACTGCTGTGAGTAGCAGCAGGGTTTCCGGAGAAATATCTATGTTCTTTTCGTGGTGATTTCTGGACTTTCCGAGACATTGTCGGGTTCCTGGGGTTTCCGAGCAACTGTCGGCTGTCGTGGAACCGTCGTAAGTACCCGTACTGGCACTATTACTATTGCTCCTACTATCTTTATATTATTTTACATTATTATTATTTTAATTGCGCGATAAAACATCGACGTACCATAGGATTTACCACCAACTACGTGATTTGCTATAGTACTTGTACCGGAACTGGCGTACACCGCCGCGAATAATGAACGCCATCAGCACATCAAATAAGATCGATTGGACGGAACGAGAAGCGATGCGTTAAGGCTCCCAGTTGCTTTTGGAACTGAGCAGGTGTCGAGGTGACGGGATTTTCTGGCGGGGGGTCAATATCAGACCGACGGATGATAATATACGTGTAGGCGTGTGTTGATTGCGGGACGAAAGGTTAATGAAGTGCGCGGTGAGTCATTACGCTGGTCGGCCGCAGCGGATTCGTCAGCTCTTCGCACACCGACGGGCAAGCTACACGCAGGCACCAGTGCCGCCTCATCAGTTGGAGCCACCAGTACCGCCAGTGTCACGAAAGGGTTTGTGCAGCGGCCAGAGGACAATCCTACATGCGATGACGACAGAACGCAGGAGTCCCGATGCGGTAGCGTCGGAAATCAGCCGCTGTTATGAAGTACGTGTACTGCTTCGCCTATGGCGCGGCACTATTATCGCCGCCTTTTCTGTCACTGCGTTGGTGCAAGACGGTAGCTCAACAGGCATGGACGAACATTTCAGACGGACTGACGGGTTATGTATTGTTGTTTTGTTAGATCATTAAAACAATGGGCCGCGGGACGCTCTATTTGGGCTCGTCCAGGTGGCCGTTTTATTGTGTTCGCACGGTTTTGATATCTCGTATCGTTTCCACGCAGTTGCCGGGTAAAGAATAGTCGGATCCCGTGATCAAAAACTAAACGGCACGACCGTCGCGGTGACTTGCAGAGTGGCGGAGGACCACCCTCACTACCAGCAAGCCAAGCAGCTTAGTCAGGACGTGGCGAAGCTGTTCGGGGGCAGCACCACCTGGTCGGGCGCGGGTGCCGGGTTCATGGGGGCCGTGTCGAGCGGTGCGATGGAGGCCGGCTTCCCCGTGGCGGGCTTTATGATCGAAAGGGAGGGCGGGAAGTGGGTCGGGGCGGTGAGTTGAAGCCCATCAACGCAGGCAGACCGTGTCTTCTTGCGCTCTTTACGCGT
Organism: Tetraselmis chui; assembly: GCA_026401115.1. Taxonomy (NCBI): domain Eukaryota; kingdom Viridiplantae; phylum Chlorophyta; class Chlorodendrophyceae; order Chlorodendrales; family Chlorodendraceae; genus Tetraselmis; species Tetraselmis chui. Next base: position 7,909 of record JAPMLY010002479.1, read on the forward strand.
CTGCACGGAATACTGCCACTTCTGACTCGAGACGCGCCAAAGTTGGCGAGGCGGATTTGTTGTCGTCTTTCTGAATTGCTGTCGACGAACAGGAGTCGAGCAAAATACACAAGTACCTGCCTGATCACGCATACACCACTTGCGAGTTCTTTTCTGCACGAAAGGTATGAGTATCGCTGCCCCTAACCACTGCGTCGGACTTGTTTTTCTACTGTGAAATCGCTGACTTGGTTCGACTCCACAACTTTTGTCTTTCAGCACGGACTGGTGGAGACGGTGACGCGGTCTTCCGAGTCAGATAGAACTGCCGTCATCACCTTCCCAGGAGGGACAGGCACAATGGACGAGTTCTTCGAGGTGAGACCGCAGCTTGAATACACTTCATTTCGAATGAATACATTTATATCTTGTGTAACATTTTGTGTCTCAGCTGAGCGACCTTATTGAAGGACGACGTGCTTGATTTAACCACCGCTGTTGCTCCCTCCGGTGCTCAGATCGCCGTCCTACTGCAGCTGGACCGAATGGGCACTGAATTCGAGGTTCCGTTGCTGCTCATGAACTATGACTCCTTCTACGACAACATGCTGAAGTACCTCGATGACTGCGTGGACTACGGTGCGACACACACTCCCGGACACATTCTGAATTTTATCGTTGCCCCCACACTCTGCCTAGCTCGACAGATGCGTTGCCTGTGACCTGACGGAGCGCACAATTTGCCACTGCAGGCGCTGTCTACAAGAACGAGCTGCAGAGTATGTTTACCATTTGTCGGACCAACGAAGAGGCGCTAGAGCATTTGAAAAAGTTTTACAGCTTGCCGTGAGCCTCGGTGCAGAGGGGTCCGCGGAGGGTTGGCACGAGTGGCGGCTGCGGAGGGGGGGGAAATGAATGACGGAAGTGGGTGGTGTTCAGGCAAAAAAGTGTGTGGGGGGAGGGAGGGAGGGGGCTCCTAGGGTTTGTAACCCTAATCAAAGGACATCGTCAGGGTTTAAGCCTTCATCACGGTGGCCATAGCCTCGGCGAGGCGCTTCACGTTCTTGCTGTTGACGCCGGCCATGGAGATGCGGCCGTTGCGGGTCATGTAAATGGAGTGCTCCGCCGCGAGCTTGTCCACCTGCAGAAATGGGAGGGTGGCAGAATGAATGAGGGGCAGGGTGAAAAAAATTACTCTACAGAGGCATTCCAATACGACAAAATTTTCGAAAAGCAGTCTCGCATGCACTTTGTCAAATCAACGTGGAACACTTCCATTACCAAACAAGTCGAATATTAGCTTCATTCATCACGTTTTAGTGTCGAACGGGGTGTTAGTGGGGTTATGTCAAATCATCACGTCAAAGTGTTAACGAACATAACATTAGTACGGTGCCTAAGTTACCATTGTGGTTGGTTGGATGGTTGTTACCCCACTCACTCTCCCTATTCACTTTTGCTCCCTTTCCAGCGCAGCTCAGCTCATATTTTGCGACTACATCATATTAAATATATTTAGCCCTTGAATCACTATGGCGACATTCGGAGGTGATCACGAAGGTGATCTATTCGCTAGTCTTTCACTTTTGCTCCCTTTCCAGCGCGTCTCTCTTATTTTCCGACCAAATCATATTAAATATATTTAGCGCTTGAATGACCATGGCGACATTCGGAGGTACGAGCGCATATTCAATAACATTTGATACTGCCATATTACCTACAACCCCAAAATTTCTAGCGAACCCTAATGAAATACTCATCAACTACTTACAAGACAGTGCTGATGGCTTGGCAGATAGGAAAGGCGGAAGGGACTTAGCACAGATCGCCAGGACAAAGTGGGCCAATGTAGTTTTGCAAAGAAAAAAAACACAATTCCAAATGACACATGGCTGTAAGATTTAGGGCAAGTTTGGTTGTCACAATAGAGTGTAAAGGCGCTCACATTCTCGGGGGTCATTCCGGAGAAGCAGAACATGCCGATCTGGTCGGTGACGTGGTTCCAGGTACCCGGGGCGCCCGCGGCCTCCAGCGACTCGCGCAGGCTCTGGCGCATGGTGATGATGCGGTCCGCCATCGTCTTCACCTCGCCGTACCACTGCTCCTTCAGCGCCGGGTCGCCCAGGATCTTAGCGACAATAGCCGCGCCTGCTCACATACAACCCGCCGGCACAATACAGGTTCACGCTGCCTGATCTGAGCTGCTACTCTTGATTACAATCCGGGCAAAAGCCTAACAAACTATTTCTCAAGTTTTGAAACAACAAGACATGCACCATGTTTTCGACATCTTACCGTGGAGAGGGGGGTTGGAGTAGGTGGGGCGTGCGATGGCCTTCAGCTGGCTCTCCACCGCGCTCGCCTCAGCGGGGTTCTCGCAGACAACGGAGAGGCAGCCGATGCGCTGGCCATACAGTCCCATATTCTTCGCGTAGGACTGACTCAGCGCGATCTGGTGTCCATCCTGAGAAACTCAGAGCACCAGCACAATGCTGTCAGCCACCCGGTAGCGCCAGCTTCCTACGCCTCCTCCCTACCCTACTTTTATCCAGCCCACACATCCAGACCTCGAGACAACGGCAAAGAATATGAAACGACATCATTCAAAAAACAATGCATTCAAAATATAATACCAGCCATTGGTAAAACCACGAATCGCATCGATTCTTGCAACAGCAGAGGAAATGGAATGTGCCCAGACGGAAACATGTAATGCTTGCCAAGTACATATGAATAAGTTTGGCGCGAACACCGAGGTGTACCAAACTAAAACATGACAATAAAGTGAAAATGACAGCAGCAATGGAGCGGAATGCCAGCAGAAGATTGGCCGAAAAGAGTTGATCATATGTACCATAGTAGAATGAAAAATCAGAAGAGAAGAAACCTTGTCCAAACGACAAGACAATATACAGCAGCACAGGAGTACATAAAGTGCAAACATATTACGGCGTAGTACGTCGTCTTGGAAAGCTCAGCACCGGCAGAATTTCGTCACAGTTTCGCCTCTGGACATCCAGCCCGCCCGTCCTCAAACTAAGTATGACTACTGGTGGGAGTATCATACCTGCGTATGAAGGTTGGGGGAGGAGGGGGATGGGGGGGGGGGGGGCAATCGTACCTTGAGGAAGATCTGGATGGCCTGCCCATCCTTCACGCAGTCTCCGCTCGCAAAGCCCTGATCGCGAGCAAAACCAGCATCATTCAACAACGGTGAGACCACGAAAATTGCACCGAGAGAGAGAGAGAGAGAGAGAGAGAGAGAGAGAGAGAGAGAGAGAGAGAGAGAGAGAGAGAGAGAGAGAGAGAGAGAAGAAGGGGGGGGGGGGGGGGGGGGGGGAGAGGAGAGAGAGAGAGATGTTTGCTTCTGGACGTGGGGGAGCATGCCAGGCCGGACCTGGTACGCCATGTCGAAGAATGCAAAGTGGTTCTTCTCCAGCATCAGCTTGCTCACTTCTGACCACTGCTCCCCGGTGGGGTCCACTCCGGTGGGGTTGTGGGCGCAGGCGTGCAGCAGAAACATGCTCCCGCTGGGCGCAGCCTTCAGGGGGATGGACCACAGGAGATGTCAGCACATCTCGGGGGTTTGAAGGTAAGTTTTGAGAGGGACAGGGGGGAAAGATGGGCGCACCTTGATGTCCTCCATCATCCCCTCAAAGTCGAGTCCGCGCGTCTCGGGCTTGTAGTAGCGGTACGTGGTCTGCTCCACGCCGGCGTCGCGCCAGATGTTGTGGTGGTTGGCCCAGGTGGGGACGGAGATGTAGACCTTGCTGTCGGGGAGGTAGCGCTTCTGGAAGTCGGCCATCAGTCGGCACGCGCCTGTCGCGTGGACGTCGGTCGGGCGGAGCGACGTCGTAAGACCTCGAGAAGAAACTTGACGATGGGCGATAAATGCCGAGGATGGAAGGGGAGGGGGTTAACCTGTGCCGGAGAGAGTCTGCACGGCCGCCACGCGCTTGTCCTTGATCACCTGGTGGTCGTCACCGTAGGCGAGCTTGACGGAGAGCTCGTTGAACACTTTGTTTCCGCCCATCGGCAAATACCTGCCGTCGCAACCAGCGGCGAGTTCATCACCCGCGAGCGCAAGAAACTCGCCAAGCTATGACGTCGCGATGGCGTATATATACATGTGACAAGGATGAAGGCAGAGAGGAGAGTGGCCACTCACTCCATGAACTCCTTTCCTGCGATCATGGACTCCGCCTTCCGAACGCAGTCCAGCACCACCGGCTTCCCGTCATCGTCGCGGTAGGCGCCCTGAAACACGAGACGGTACCGACCAATATCGTAACACGGTAGACAAACAGGTACGTGTAGGCGAAACGAGGCGCCATAACATCGAGATGCAGGGTCAGTTGCTGGATGGGTGTCTTGAGTGTAGATGGGAGGGGTCAAAATAAAAAGGGCAGTTCTAGATCAGGCGGAAAAGATGGAGTAGCCCCGACGACAACGTAGCACCGGAGCAGAGAGGTGACGTACCACGCCCAGGTTCATTTTGGCGGGGTTCTGATCGGCCAGGAACTTCTCGGTGACGCCAAGGATGGGGTCCTTGGGCGCCTCCGGGACGGCGGCGAAGCGTGAGGCGGCGCGCTGTGCCATGGCTGCCCAAGCGCAGTTGACGACGCCGCTGGAGGGGGCGAGAGAGGCGCCCAGGCGAGCACCTGCCGATGCCAATAACATCGTGAAGTGAGCTGGCAGGGGGGGGGGGTGCGTGCAGCGATGGGATGAGGTGCTTCTCCTGCTCACGTCTGCCTCAAGATGGCCAAATAAAACCTTCTATCACCAATAAGTTTGTAATACTCGCGCGGCGCGGCAAGGAGGTGGTGCTGCAGAGCAGTGTATGCGGGTGCCGAGCAACGTGGGGTGGCGGTCTATGTAGCGCGACAGGTATACGCGCAGATAGTATACGGCGATACAACGGCGATACAACGGGACACAATATGTTTGGTACACTAAATATTAACTTTTGTGAGCCACACTTAGCTTTCTAATATAGAATAGAGATGAACCCTATCTTAAATAACTACCGTGACGTTTTTCTGCCCCGTGCTGCGCGCTGCCATTTGCGCTGCCTGGCTGGCGGCGTGCCCAATCGCATGCGAGTATTGTGTACGAAATGGTATTTCCTTACCTCTTAAGTACTGAAAAGTTGCTGACGGTGCATAATTTGATAAGATGTGTTAATTGCCGGCAGAGAAATATAGTTTTGATTATAAAATTGTTGGGGAGAAACTGAAATTAGAAATAACGAATCACACCGGAGTGGCGGCGGCAGTTTGCATCGCTAGCCGAATGCTAACGCAATTCAATGTTGCTGCCTGTGGGTGTGCAGATGGAGAGATTGAAGATGTCTTACTGTCTAGCGTTAGCAGTAGAACTGAATTAAAAGGAGAAAGTTAAAAGGTGCATGTCACTTCCCTCCATCCACCGCAATATGATTGAATCGGTATGTCCTAGGCTCCTAGCCATCTCCGTTTGGTTTCGCATGCACGCTCCTCGTGGCTTGCGCGTCAGGGTTATCATAATGGTCACAACATACTAGCGACGTAGCATGTCAGCCCAGTGAAATCATACCATATTGTTGTGCTCCATGTTATCGAGCCGTGGGCCAATCGACGGCTACCGAACGCCACACATACCCCGGCTTTGCTTCCCGGCTGCTTAACATGCCCCGAATAAGATATCAATTATTAATGATCAACAATCGATGCATCGAGTTTTTTGCAATCAGCCAGTTATCGATCTTTAGGCACTACATATATTGGATACATCGATCTTTAAGGCTTGACTTACCAAATGCATCGATGTTTAAAGGCTTGACTTATTAGATGCACCAATCTTTAGTGCCGCGATTTATCAAATGCTTCGATCTTTAGTTAGGCCGCGATTTATTTGATGCTTCGATCTTTAGGCCGCGATTTATCATATGCACCGATCTTCAGTCCGCGATCTATCATATATGCACCGATATTTAGGCCGCGATTTATCATATGCATCGATATTTAGTTATCGTTTCTACCGTTAATCCATTCTTGTATCCCGCGCGAGCTTAAATCGAATAATAGTTAGCTTTCTATCCACATTAACCATATGATAAAATGTAGCAAATGAATGAAAAATGATAATTTACACACAAGTCAAATGTTGTTACGTCGTCGACTGTGACGATCATAAGGAGAAGGCGTTCAAGCAGAATTGCATTATCAATACCATACTCAAAGTAAAATGCATCTATGGCCACCGTTGGTTCCTTGACATATCAACGGCCAACATGAAACGGGAAAGGGTTCATGGATTGACCAATCAACAATCCGTTTGCGTCATAAAAGGGATCATGGTCTTGTTGCCATGCTTAGACGAAACGTGGTGACGAGGTGGATCGGCGCCGATGACAGTCCATAAAGGGATAATTGGCAACGAAGATTTTGATCGACTATTGCGATGTCTCGCCCTTGGAAAAAAACCTAGGAGTGCGATCCCGGGTCGGCGCGGAGGCTCGCACTCGAAACAAAGTGCTCAATCAACGGACGCGCGATCGGTGGGTGCAGGGTACGGCCACTAGCTTATTTTCCATATGGGTAACCGGGTACCAAACAAAAAAAGCCGGGGAAATAGCCGGGGGATCTTTCCCGCGCGGCGGCAAGAGCGCTAGCTTTTCATGCGTGGTAGTCTCGGCTGCCCCCACATGCCCTCCATGTGACGGGGGGGCTCGACTAGGAGGAAAAGTCGCGTCGGGAGGAGCGGCTACGACCTTGGGGCGGGGCTTACGGGATGCGACGGCGGGGTCGACGAGCGAACGCGTGAGGAGGGGTTTTTCCCCTCCTTTCTCCGACAAGACCGAAGTCACGCGGGAGCTTGATTAGACTGGCCCGTCGCCCCTCTCGAACGCCGATCAACCTAAGCCGGTTGGCACCCCGGTTCAGTGGGAGCGGGCCGTGCATCGTGAAGGTCGAGCAGCAATTTCTTTTTGCACTTCTTGACAGCAAGTGGCTATGTTTTTGTGTACATATCATTTTCTTGATTACAGAATTACTTATGTTGTCACTGTTTTGGCTGTGGTAATTAATGTGGGATTGTGTTAAATACTGCGATTGTTTACAATTTTAAACCTCCGGGGAACGTCGGCATACATTGCAAATAGGTGTATCGATAGGTGTACGTGGTCAAAGAGCACCCGGCCCAATCTTTGCTCTTAAGCGTCTTAAATGATTGAGAAAGTGATGGCCGTTAGACAACAACCGGTCCGATTTGATGGTATTGTCGTAAATCGTTTTCATGGGGTAGTGGGGTGGGGTGCATGGGGTCTTGGGAGATTGAGCAAAGGGATAGGCGGAGGGGGGGGGGGGGGGGGTAGGGAGACATACCAAGGTGGGGATGGATGAGGAGAAGAGGCGGAAGGCGTCGTCGAGCTATAATTGGATGTCCCATTCCGTGAGGTATTCAGGTGCCCATTATACCCATGTGGGATAAACATGCGCGGAATGCAGAGTACGGGAGGACGCCACACCCAAGCTAGGGGAACGTCGAGCAACCACGCAAATGTGGCGGCTGGCCTTCTGAGAGCTAACTCCGGGCACAAATCTACTTTGGTTTGTTTTATGCTGCTTTCTCTGCAGGTGGAAGTGCGGATGGAGGGAGAGATGTGAAAATGTGTTATTTTACTGTTTAACATTAGACTGTAATTAAACAAAGGAATTGTTAAAAGGTCATGTCACCTCCCTCTACTGCGCTAGGCTTAAATAACCTTTGCCTAGCTAACTTGCACCTGCTCTCGGTTGGTCTACGTGTCAAGTGCTAGGGCTCTCCAACCGTCGTCAACAGACTAGCGATGCGGCTCATCTAGCATTGGGAACCTCGCTCAGCATTGGGAACCATGCTCGGCGCGTCGTTTAGCTAGTTAGATTTATTGTGCGTACTTGCACGCACCGGGAGGTACTGGCAGTACAGTACGCATCAAAACCCTCGCTAAATTGCATTAGCGACGCACCCACGATGTACGTCCTTCCGATGGAAAATCACGAATTGGAATTAGTGACGAGTAGATGTACAATGTCCTTCAATGTACTTTGCAGGATTGTACTCGTCACACAAGTGGCCAAGCGATCAACGAGGTAAACTACCATAGGAGACAACCTCCTCCCGCCCCCCCCTTTCATCCTCGTGAGCAAAGGAGTAGCATTCTTTAACAGATTGGATACACTGCATGCCAAGGGACATATCACAATTATAGGCACGGTGCATAGACATTAGACAATAGTAATGCATCATAGACATGAAACACCACATATACATGTATGGACACGCACGACGACATGGAAAACCGGGGGGGGGGGGGGGGGGGGGGGGGGGGGGGGGGGGGGGAGGGGGGGTGAATAAGAGGGAAAGAGTGTCGAGAGAATCACGGAATCCAAGACACGGGAAATGGAAGCTCTACATTGTGCACGGACCTAGCCAAGTGTGACGAGTACAGTCTTGCAAATGTACATTGCAGGACAATGTACATGTACTCGTTACTAATTCCAATTCGTGCTTTTCCATCGGACGGACGCACAAACGTGGGTACGTCGCTACTACAATACTCATAAGGGTACTGATGCCTACTGTACGACCAGTACCTCCCGGTACGTACAAGTACGCACAGATAATCTAACTAGCCAAATGACGCGCCTAAGCGAGTTCTCCGATGCAGAAGGAGCCGCGTCGTGAATCTCAATGCTAGACGGGCCGCGTCTCTAGACAGATGAAGACGGTTAGACAGCCCTAACGCCTGACACGTAAGCGAAGCAAACAAGCGTAAGCTATATGGGCAGAAAGCTATAAAAGCCAAGTGCAACAGAGGGAGGTGACAAAACCATTTATCATTTCCATTGTTCACTTACAACATATTTTGCTAAAGTACAAACAATGAAACATCTTCTCAACATCATCTCTCGACAACATCATTTTGCCATCTTGCAACGACAGAACTAAACATATTAAAACTGATTTGTGCTAGCGTTTAGCTTGAGGAGGCTAACCACCATACTGGTTTCGGAGCTCATTTGTCGACACACGTTTTCGCTACCATTTGATTTGCTCGACGTTGCTTGATTGACTCGAAATGGCTTATGTTGGACTTGGACGTTACGTGGTGGTCGTAATTCACGTTGGAGGGACTAAACTATCGAACGTTAAGCTTGTGTTACAACGCGAGCCTCGTACCGGTAAAACTTGGTTCCCGGTTGGCTCAATCAAAGCTAACGAAGAGCTTGTTGATGCTGCCGTTCGCGAGTTACACGAGGAAACTAGCCTAACTGTGACTCCGGATGATTTGAAGCTGTTGAGTGACGCACCTGTTTGAGTTGCGTTACCTAAAGGACAACAACTTGTTTACGTGTACTCGGCTTCTGTTCCCGTTCCGTTCGTTACCTGCCACTAGCGTACTCTTGCTGAGCTCGAGCAGGCTGTTACAGCTCAGACGACAATTAATCCGGATGGTTCTGACGTCGTCCCGGAAACACTTTATATCGGTGGTCTGAATCTTACGCCCGCCAAGACGGGGTTACTTCGTGCTGTGAAACATAAGAGCGAGTTACTTCACTTCGGTTACGTGACTCAATGGGAGACTTTTCGTCGTGCAGTCTATATGTCTCATGCACTCTTCCATGACGACACGACTTTTCCGAGGCAGTTCTTCATGTACCCCCGGTTTTCATCGATTGGTTATGGTCATGTCTGGCTACTGATTCGTATCTACATTAATCAGCTGTGTGGTGAAACTCCGACTGATTTACGTGTGGGAATGCCTATGCCTACGCGGAACTTGGTTGGATTACCTATGACCCTTACGGAGACTCAACGCAAGGAAGCGATTAACTCCCCGTTTCAGTCTGGTGGCAATGCCGGTGAATTGGAGGATTGGCTCGAGGCGCAACCTCAGCGCTTTCTCTTACTCGGCATTACGGATGATTCGTACGACTCGGTTATCGGGGTTACTTCACAGTTCTCAGGACATTTGAATGGGTGGTGGCTGAATCGGAAAGACCAAGTTACTATCCCGTGTGATTTGTGCTAGCGTTTAGCTTGAGGAGGCTAACCGCCACACAAGAAGACAATGGGAACACGAGGAACTCCCACGAAAGGATGGAAAGGCTACACGGCAACACACAAATATACCGTACCGGCGTAAACTTTATACAAAACATACGAGGAAACTGATGGATTACAAGAAGAACAACATGAGCACGGACAGGGAAAAAACATACGAGGGTATTTCAAAATGAAAAAAAAATACGAATGCTATAGAGCCCGACGTCATATCAACAACTCCGACGGTACACAAAGCACACCTAAAATCGCTAGTGCCTCGGGCAAATGTGAGGTATCTACACCACAAATGTTGGATATACTACCACAAAAAGAACCCGAAATGGGAGGGAAATTGCTCCGTATAATCTCATTTTTATTCATTCTCCCTGTCAAGATACGTACTTTGAGATCCCAAAAGCCTAATCCTGCGGTCATATCATTGGGGGGGGCGCTGACGGGCCGTACGACTTCGATCTCCCGCCAACCAAGCACGACGACACCCATGCGAGTGACAATAGGAGTTGGTAGTCGGGTAGCGGCTCGCCGCGGGCCTTTAGAAGACCCAAAGCCTGGCAAGGTTCGCCAAGAGCGTACCTTGAAGTTTGGTCGTGTCGCGGAGTCGGTCGGTTTTAACGAGTAGCGTGTGTTTTGGGATGATGGCGCCGCATCTACCGAAAAGTCGAAATGTTTTAAGCTACAACCCCACAACGCATCTCTTTTTTTCCACTTGTGCACTCATGATCTATTTCACCCTAAGGCTAGGGATCAAGTGAATTTTGTCGATGTTGATGGTAATTATATTTTGCAACGTCGATGTTGACGGTATTGATATCTTGGATTGTCGATGTTGATGGCGTTGATAGTTTGAGATGCTGACATCGATGGCAGTTCAAGCCGATATTCTCGCCGATGTATCGATATTTGGGACGATATATCGATACATCGGGCTTAAATAATCAATATTTCACAATTGTTTTGATAATTGATGGCACTGATGCGAGCACTACTACCATCGTGTCGATGTCGATGTCGCAACCTATCACATCGATGGCACTATCACCAACTGATGATGATACTATCGACGATGCATCGATGGCTGATCCCTAGCCTTATTTCACCCGCTTTGGATACTATAAATATGTTTTTGTGAGTATGTTATGTGATGTTCGCCGGCAGCCTTGCGGTAGTGTGGGTCGGGCTTGGCATTTTCCGACGTGGGGGTGAAACACAAATTTTTTAGCTTTTGAAACTTAATTCAAAATACACGCAGCATGAAAGTAAAGTACTTGTTATCTTCGTATGCAACAGGAACAACAACAAACACCATCATATCCAGCTGTTGCCTTCGTCCCGCCTCGCCATGTCGTCACGTCCGTTCCTTCAAGCACACCAGCGCCAGCCTTGGCAACCGCTCAACCACATGCTACTGTGTTTGCCGCGACGGCCACGCGGGCAGCCGCCCTCTTCGTGAAGTACATCATGAAAGCACGACGGAGTGCACAATGGACTCTTCACGCAACCTTCCCGCAACCGTGAACCTCGAAAAAAACGGCATGCCCAACCTCTATCCCTGCTACGGATGCGATATGCCCGGCGAGTTCGGAGAGTGGGCTCATCGAAGCGTCGGCGAATGCCCAATCCGGAACTGAGCGCCATGTGCTATCGCCCGCACAAGAAAAGCCGCCCGCCGTCTTTCCGTATTTGGGCTAGCCATTAAACGACGACGGGTACAGGTGCACGGAACACCTAAAATCGCTAATAGGCTTTCCCTCTTTTCGTCTTTTTGCTTGGTTGTCTCCGCTGTTTTTTCGTGTCATTTGAAATCTCTAACGCATCGTTGTAAATACATTAACCAGCATCGATGTTGTCGGCGCCTCGGCGGTAGCGATAATTTGTGATTTCCCCTCGCGAGGACTGGCTTTGCTTGCGTCGTCGAGCTTATGGTGCCTAATAAAATGTTGGACGCCGGCGGGGGACATAGTTTTTGAACAGGAGCTCCACAGTGCACGGCAGGGCTTGTTGTTGAGCAACAGGGGCGAGAATCAGTAATTTACTACTGTGATAGGTCTACCGTCCTCGCTGCTTGTGCCTCCCGCTCTCTTGAAGACGACGGGACGACCGAACTCGACGAGTTCCCGTAGTTAACTACAGAATATCACGTGTTATTCGCCATGCCCTCACCTACTGAGCTAGCTAGGGGCCCCTCTTCTCAGAACTGCCGCGTTCGACCTTACGATTACCGCGTGTGCTCGAGCATAAATGGCGATGGTCCAAATAATACAGGTGTTCTAACTGGTCGCAAGCGTGGGCAAGCGGGGCCCTCGACGTCGATACAAGCTGACGGCGATGAGGAGGCTTCACTTCTGCGCAGCCTTTCCCTTTCACAAACCAGAGCAGGGCGTAGCAGGCACGACACCATACGTATAGGAGCGCGATACAATTCCATGGATTTCGCATTGGACTAAAAACTATCCTCGTCCCTCATGGTGTTGTAGGACGTGGGCCGTGAAGCAACTACAGAAAAAATGCGCGGCATCGGTACCGGGTGTATTACGAGAGCGGCAGCTGTCGTCGGTACAGTTTCGGGCGTACGATAAGGCTTTCGCTGCTGTATGAACACTGCCCGCTTATTCTCCTTCTGTGTATTTCTTCCTTATAGACAGCTGGGCTGGGTGCTCACGCGCCGACGGGTAAATGATTTTAACCGCAACCATGCCGGGCTGCGCAGGTCTGGGTCTCTGATGATGTGGTGCTGGCAGGCACGAAGTGCGGGAAGTTGATTGAGGTTGATTGCCGTACCGGTAGTTTACGGGAGGTGCCCCAACAATTACGGGCGCCCTACCTTCCAAGCGGACGTATTTCCGGGGTATCCTCGGAGGGTGGGGATGGTGTCCTGAACAACGGTGACTGTGGCGTCCGCTCGCTTGCTCTAAACCCGGCGGGCGACAAAATCGCTGTACCGGCGGACGACCCTCGCGTGGCATTGGTGCTGCGCCTGCCAGACTCGTTGACTGGCTCGGGTCGGAGCAGCACATATGAAGTAGTCGGCAAAGCTTCGGTAGGCTGGCTGTTAACTTTCCTGCAGAGCTGCTGCTTGCTCAGGTCCTTTGTGACGGGTGCCCGCCTCCTGACCGGGTACCCAATGTACACTTCCTATATAACATCTCGGGCTATTCACGCTTTGTTATCGGCTTTTTCTCGCGTGGCTCTGTATTTCATATTTTCATCTCGATAGGGACACACTGACTGGATCTTTGGGATATCATGGATAACCGATCGGCACTTCGCCACATGCTCTCGGGACAAAATCATCGCGCTGTGGTGCCTCCCGGACGATATTGACCCGTCTGGGTCCTGCTCCGAGTCCGCAGCGATGGTCACTGGCCAAGAGCACACGGTGCGCTGGTTCGGCGTCTGGAGCATTAAATATGGGCTACTGCCATTAAATATCGCAATTTGACCGTAATATAACTTCCGATGCACTGCCCCATATCAGTACCGCATTTAATTAACATTTTGCTGGAGCGAAGTTAAAGTTTCCCGAGTGTCAACGCTCAAGCAGAGCTCATTAACTGTTACGCCGACGCCCTTCTGTCCTGTCCTATCGCGAACAGGACACAGTACGCGACCTGAAGTATTGTCATAACTCCAAAGAGCTCGCCAGCCTCGGCCTGGACGCGACCGTCTCTATCTGGGATGCCAATCTGCAACCCGTTCGAACGGTAAAGGGCAGTCCGCCTCGTGGAAGTTCCCCACCTGCCGCTGAACGAATAAAGGGATGCCGAGTGTTGCAGAAACAATATGAAAAATGACACTTAACATGGCTGTGCGTGCCCATAGATTGCTCTCGACCACGCTGATGAGTTGGTGTGTATGGCGCGGCGGGATGACCTGCTGGGCGTGGGGTCACACAATTATGTTATGTTGGCCGACCCACGCGATCCAAGAGGCGTGCGCAATATCCCAAACCCGCAACGAGACCAGACCGTCCGCTCCGTCAGCTTTCACCACGACCTCATCACTGTAGGTAGCGGCTTTGGCTGCATCAGCTTTTTCGACCTCCGTGCGGGGCGGTATCTGAACTGGAGCGGGACGCGGGCCCGAGGAAGCAGCCTGGAGTTGAGCCAAGGATGGCTGTCCCCGAGCACCTTGTACGGGTAAGTGACGGAGCCGTACTACCGTTGTGCCCCTCGCCCGCGTTCTCCAGATTACCGTACTGACAGAAAGACGCGCGTGACTGCAGAGACGCATTGCTGTCGACCACCGTCCCCCCTGCCTGCTATTCACACTGCTGGGACGATTCCGGAACGAGGCTGTTCGCGTGTGGAGGACCTCTTGCGTCCGGGATGGTGGGTTGCTACCTGGGGCTGTGGGAGTGATAGCGACATAGTCGTGGAAAGCGAGCGCGGGAGCAGCCTACCCATTCGACTTCCGTAACTACTCTCCTTACGGGTGGCTATAGCTATAGCGCTAGCACTTGTCCGTCCATTCACCACTCGTTGAAGTTCGGGTACGCGCCGCGTAATTTATTCCATTTTTTTTAACAACTGAGTTAACTCCGAACAATAGAGAAGGTATAATAGTAAATGTAGAGGCTCTGCAAAACATTTGAGAAACGGTGAGGGACAAGGTACATCCTTACAATAGGTGCCAATCATCTCGAAGTTTCATCTAAGCATCCTTATTCCTTCGCCTTTCGTGAATCAACCATCTTGCTTTGCATGCAGCATTCAAGAAGCAGCAGCCAGCTTCGCGTCCCCCTCCTCCACCGCGCGCTTCAGGTGCAGCACTTGATACCTCAGCTTCGAGTTTTCGGTCTCCAGCGTCTTTTGTGACTCCACCGCCTTTGGCACGGACCCCAAAAACACAATGGTATCAGCACCGCCACAGCAGGGCTGTCTTTCTGCGCCAATGCACTGTTGCACTGCTTTCACATACCAGGTGGAGCCTTAATCACATATGGGTAAGCAAAGATACGATCACACGTATTTGTATGCGTGGAGAGTGTGAGGTTGGGTGTGAGAGAGGGGGGCACACATGCACATGTGCGTGTGCATAATTTTTGTGCAGGGAAGGGGAAGAGGGGGGGGGGGGGGGGGAAGACAGAGAGAGAAAGGGGGTACGTGATTGTGTGTGGTGTTAACACAGATAAATGTAAAAGAGATCGCGAGTGCCGAGAACGTCTGTGCGTTTGTAAAGCACATAGAATACGCGGATTGTGACGGTGGTGGTGATGTGTGTGTGTGTGTGAAGAGAGACAGAGGGAGGGGGAAAGCGAGCGAGAGAGAGAGAAGAGAGAGAGAGAGAGAGAGAGAGAGAGAGAGAGAGAGAGAGAGAGAGAGAGAGAGAGAGAGAGAGAGAGAGAGAGAGAGAGAGAGAGAGAGAGAGAGAGAGAGAGAGAGAGAGAGAGAGAGAGAGAGAGAGGGAGAGAGAGAGAGAGAGAGAGAGAGGGCGAGAGAGGGAGAGGGAGAGAGAGAGAGAGAGAGAGAGAGAGAGAGAGAAAGAGAGAGAAGGCGAGTGTTCTTGCCTGTGTAACAATTAAAGAGAATGCGAGCGATAGAATAAGAGAGTAGAGAGGATGTAGGAGTGTGTATCGTGGCTGGGGCTGTGCGAGGAGTGACTTATGTTTCAAATGAGGGGAAAACCCATTTTTACTTAGCCGCCAAAGGCCAAAGACAGCATGTAATCTATTGGGCTCCCCACCTCGTCATATTTGGCCTGCAGCTCCTCCTGATGCGCCTTAGACTTCACCAGCACTGCCCGCACCTCCTCCAAAGCAGCTGCGTACTTTGAGGTATCCTGGGACGGGCCTAGCGCAAAGTAACGGACACCTCGCTCAACACGCGCGTCGCCAGGCATAGCGTAACTCTGCGATCAGGCGCTGTGAAGGAAAACAACAACGTGCGTATCGTGCAGCGATGGAACCAGAGGTGCACATTCAGGCTTAGCCTAAGGTTACCCACCTGCCGTGCCGCCGCCACTGCTTAAGCGCTCCTCGAGAGCATTCAAACGTTCCTCCGCCGCCTTCGCGCGCGACTCGAAAGCAGCGAGCGCAGTCTCGTCCATCTTCACGCTACTGTAAGAGGCGCGGCTCTCTTATACTCACCTGTCTTCGAATGTCGCTGACCTTCGCAGGTAGGTGGGTGAAGCTAACCGGGCGCCGTGACTCTCACGCCGGGAAGGGAAACCCAGAATGGTTGACGTCGTGTTTTCTATTCCGGGTTTATTGCTATCAGCAGCTATCAGCGGCTCATCACTTCATCAGGGGCTCGGTCATGTTGTCTCTTGTAAGAAATCCGGCGGAGCTCGATCATCCATCCATCATATCATATCGTCACCCTCAATCGATGAGCAGCATGGGCAAATATTGCCGGTATGTTTCGAATTGTTTTTGGATCTAATCTTCGTTTAGTGTAGATCGCGATGGCAACTTATCGGACAGAATTACCCTGCTGAACAAGGAATTAATAAGTACAGCGCTAGTTTACAGGAACTAGCGAACATTATTTCATCATTCAGATCCGTATTTATCAGAGAGAGAATTCCGTTACATGAAATGCCCTGAAACTTTCTTACGAGAAAAAGCAGTGGAGGCCACCAAGCAAAAAAGAAGAAAGGAGGGAAAAAAAATCTAAGCCCGAGGAACAGGAAGGCATGCCACAGCACCAGCACTGCCCTCCTGAAAAGCGTCGCGGAGATAAGAACTCAGAGTGCCATGGAGAGCAGTAGAAAGACGTTGCATGAATTCACGTCGCACATCCCCCAAAAAACGCCGAAACGGAAGAGAAGTAGATCGACGAACAAAGTGTTGCATACGGACATAACTGTCAGAGCGCAAGGAACGAGAGTCAGTGGCCCCCATGCCAGGAAAGCGAAAAATCCAAAAAACATTACATGAAATGAAAATTTTATCATTAAGAAGGCCTTGGATTTCTGGAAAGTGGCAACCATCAGCAAAGGCGGGGAAAAACAAACGGGCCTAAGCCCGCAGAGTAGCAAAGCATGCAACAACATCAGGACACTTTTTTCTTGTAACGTCTCGCGGATGTATAGGAACCAAAGGTGGCATGAAGAATAACCACCGAAAGGTGTTGCATGAGCACCCGACGCATATCATGAAAAAGTGACAAAATTGAAATAAGGAGCAGAGGTGGATGGCATAGCGACGAACAAACTCCTTCATAATGGAGGCCAATTATAAACCATTTTCATGAAAGCTCCTTCATAGTCACCCACAATACGATAAATTACAGAGACAAAGCTTGAAAAGAATACCTAAGTAATAATCCTACAAAGGGGAAGTAGAATGATTGCGATTCTTTATAAAGTACGCACTATTGTGGCGAGTATTGTCATGTTGACTGTAGGACCCGTACGTATTGCTACTCGCTAGTTGCATTCCGTACACTCCGACGAAGTGTAAACAAGCACTTGTACAACCGTTGTAATTAGCTCAAGTCCCAATGCAGTACGAGCGTGCTTCGCGGTGAGATTAACTAAACGACACGGCGCGCTTGGTCACGTATGTCCGAGGCGACAGTCAACACGTCGCATGAGACGAGCTTATCGGAGTCGCGTCATGCTTCAAGATTAAAGGCGAGTTAGGCCCGGCTACTTACGCCAACGAAATAACAATGATGGTAGGAGACAAGTCATTTGTGGCGAGTATTGTCATATTGCAATACAAACGATTGTAGGACCCGTAAGTATCACTACTAGTTGCATTCCGTACACTCTGAGGAAGTGTACACTCGCAATTGCACAACCAATGTAAGTAGCTCAAGTTCCAATAAATTACTAGCGTGCTTACTTGTGATATTAACTAAGCGACATTACGCGTATGATCACGTATGTCCGAGGCATGATCACGTCTGCCATCGACATTCATTACGTCACATGCGACGAGCTTCCGAGGGTCGCGTGATGCTTCAACATTGAAGGCGAGCTAGGTGGGGGTACTTAAGCCAGCGCGGCAGCGCAATGGAGGGAGGAGACAAGTCATTTTCCAATTCTCGTTTTATGGGAGAGCTGTAGCCTAGCGACAGCTCTGTACCGAGTCAAACAGTTTATCGGTATGTCCGATCTAGACATGTACTAATCATATCTAGAGTAGCTTACAGTAGCTATCTGCAACTAATACGTATGCGGTATTACTTACAACACTCCCCCTGAAGGTAGCTACGGGATGAAGCGTTGCATTGGGTCTTGTCCTCCAAGGATCGCACTTCGGTGTCGTGCTAGTGCAGGTCCTGGGAGGGGTTTGGTGAGCATGTCAGCCACCATCTGGTCAGTGGGGAGGTACCTCAACTTGATGGTCCCTTGCTCCACGTGGTCTTTGAGAAAGTGCCACTTCAGGCCGATGTGTTTAGTCTTCTCGCTGACCAAGGCATTCTGGGAGTATGCAATGGCGCTTTGGTTGTCCTCCCAGATGGTGGTGGTTTCGGTGATGGGGGAGTCGAAGATTTCCCCCAGGAGTTGTCGGAGGTGGAGTCCCTCCTTGGTGGCGTCAGCCGCAGAGTAGTACTCGGCTTCACACGTGGATTGAGCCACACAAGTCTGTTGTTTGGACTTGTAACTGATTGGCCCGCGTCCGAGGGTGAAGAGATAGCCGGAGCGAGACTTGCGGGTGCTGCTGTCGTTGGCCCAATCAGCGTCGGCAAAGCCTGTGAGTTGGAGACTGTGGTCCAGGCCCCCCCCCAACGTCAGGCGCATGTTGATGGTGCCATGGAGGTAGCGGAGGACC
This sequence comes from Tetraselmis chui, assembly GCA_026401115.1. Lineage (NCBI taxonomy): Eukaryota > Viridiplantae > Chlorophyta > Chlorodendrophyceae > Chlorodendrales > Chlorodendraceae > Tetraselmis > Tetraselmis chui. The sequence goes on from JAPMLY010002479.1 coordinate 26,699, forward strand.
TTTTTCAGAGCTTGCAAGTGTGCCTCGGTGGGCGAGGCTTGGGCAGAGCCGAGGATGCTCAACGCCGTGGAGACATCGGGGCGTGTACAAACGGCGGCGTACTGAAGGCTGCCCAGGAGGCTTGGGTAGACGTCCTTGGCCACTCCTGTGAGAGAAGGCGAGTTCAAGTGTGCAAGGCCGGCGAGGAAGCCTGGGTCCATCGGAAGGGACGACGGCTTAGAGTCAGACATGCCGTACTTGGCGAGGATGTCGCGCAGGTACTTGGACTGGTCCAGCGAGATTGTGCGCGTGGAGCGATCGCGGGTAATGTGCATGCCGAGGAGTTGGGAGAGGTCGCCTAGGTCCTTGATTTTGAACCGTGCTCCGAGTTGGGCTTTGAACGATGCGAGCCAGGTGGCATCATTGCAGGCCGCGGGAATGTCATCGACGTACAGGGCGATCATGGCGAAGACGTGGCCGGCGCGATAGATGTAGATGCACGGGTCGGAGACGCATTGTTGCCATCCATGGTCGACGAGCCACGCACGAAGTAGCATGTTGAACTCGCGGGGGGACTGCTTAAGGCCGTAGAGGCAACGCTTGAGGTGACAAACCTTGGACGTTCCATCGGTGAAGCCGAGGGGCTGGCGGATGTACACATCCTCCCGGATGGGGGCGTAGAGAAACGCTGTGTCGATGTCAAGTTGGCAGAGTTCAAGGTCGCGGGCGGCTGCAATGGTTAGGAAGAGACGCAGGCTGGCCATGCGGATGACCGGGGAGAAGGTCTCCGTGTAGTCCAGTCCAGCGCGTTGACTGCACCCCTTGGCGACGAACCGCGCTTTGAAGCGGGAGACGTCGCCGGCTGTATCCGACTTGACTTTAAAGATCCACATGCTGTTAACGACCATGCGGCCGGGGGGGAGGTCCACAAGGTCCCACGTGCCGTTGCTGATGAGGGAGGAATACTCCTGTTGCATAGCGGCTTGCCATTGGGGGGCTTGGGCGCTGTCCAGCGCAGCTCGGTAGGATTTTGGTTCCACACACTCTCGGGCGGAGAGGAGGGCGACGGCAGTAGGGGACGTGCCGGCAGGTGTGTGTGGGGGACCAGTGACAAGGTCTGGGGACGTGAGGGTGCTCAAAGATGTCCTCTTGAGCTTTTCCTTGTTCAGGATCACAACACGCCGTGACGAGTGTGGGTGGGTAGTCGGACAGGTGGGCAACCATATCGCCGTAGCGAATGGGGTGGGAGCGGAGCCGAGCATGGCGAGGGGTTGGCGGGGGGGGTAGGGGTGTGGGTGATGTGAGGTCAATGGGGTGGGATAGGGGTGAGTCTGCGGGGACGTCGTCCGAAGAGTCGGTGATGGCCGAGTCGACGGAGGGTTGTGTGTCGAAGCCTGGGGTGTCTTCCTGAAAGACAACATGTACGGAAGTGGTGATGCGACGTGTTTCCGGATTGTAGACACGATACCCGGGTGCGTCAGGGGGATAGCCCACCATGACGCCGCGAAATGCTTTTTCACTGAGTTTCCGACGTTGTTTGTCGGGGACCTTGGCGAAAACGGCGCAGCCGAAGACGCGGAACTTGGAGGCGTTGGGCACTGACGACGTAAGGAGTGTGAGGGGGACGCCCCCATTAGGTCCGACCGAGCGACTGTACGTGCGGTTGCGAAGGTACACAACTGTGCTGACAGCGCACGACCACATGGAGTTGGGAACGGCCATGTTGTGGAGCATCGCCGATGCATTGTCCCGGATGGTGCGCCAGGGACGTTCGGCCTTGCCGAGCATGTGGTGGGCGTATGGGGCAGAGAACTGTACCCCGACGCCGAGGTGTGCGCACATCTGGCGAGTGACAGCAGCTTCAAACACCGAGTCTGAGTCAAATTTGAGGACCGGTGCGAACGCGCCCGTCTGGGAGTGATGGCGGGCATGCAGGTGTTTGATGTCCAAGAGGATGGTTTCCAATTCCGAACATGCGTCGTCTTTAGACTTAAGGAACCGCACCCACATGTAGTTGGTGTGGTGGTCGATGACGAGCAAGCAGTAACGGAGGCCATGTGGGGAGGGGACATTGACCGGGCCCCAGAGGTCAGCGGACAGGTTGAGGAGGGGGTGGGATGGCTTCGCGCAAGCGGCTGTGTTGCGTGGTGCAGCTGTGGCTTTGTGAAGGAGACAAGAGTCGCACGAAACTTTGGTTACAGCGCTAGTTAACACAGGGCTAGTCGGGACACCGTGAGTATGTTGGGCCTGAAGGCTTTGCATGTTGAGGTGGCCATATCGACGGTGCCACAGGACGGGATCACACTGGGCAGTAAGGGCAACCTGAGGGGAGGGGTCAAGTGCCGGCGGTGCGGATGGGCTGGAAGGGAGGACCGGCTGGTGGGGAAGGAGGTAGAGACCGTTTCCGGACGGTTCTAGCACACCCATGCCTGTGGGTACCAAAAGCAAACCAGTGTCAGAGTTGGAGGGGAATATGAATTCACAACCGCTGTGAGTTTGCATCCAGCTCACACTAAGGAGTCGGCCGATACGCTGTGCTGAACGAGATGATAGGTCAGGGGTGTAGAGTGCATACACAGTGCGGTGAATGAGCTGGCCAGAGGCAAGTCTGACAGAAATTCGCACTGAGCCACTGCCCTTAACGTCAACGCCGACACCGCCCACGCGAGAGGGAGCGGAGGGGGGCGTGAATTTCACGAAGTCATCTCGGAACGCAGTGAGGTTAATCGAGCAGGCGGAATCAACGACCCAAAACTTTGACAGATTACGACCCGGGGCGAGGGAAGAGGAGAATGCCACAGAGCTGAATGGGACACTCACCTCGTCGTCAGCGTAGTCATCAGCGCAGTCCGCGAGGGTGGGTAGGCAGTCGGTGTCATCGGCGGGGGCGTCGTCGGCAGGGACGTCGCTCAGCAGCGCAGCGTGAGCAGAGGGGGTGCCGTCGGCGGCGCCGTACTTCTGGACTGTCAGCCTACGCTTGGCGAGATTCCACTTAAGGATAGCGTCATCCGTGGCAGTGCACGCGGACATGAGATGGTGGAGGCTGCCACAAACGCCACACTTGTTGGGTCGATGGCCGCGAGGGTTACGGTGTGGTGGGCCTCGACCGCTGTGCGAGCCGCGGCCCGCAGCGACGAACGCGGAGATGGGAGGAGGTGATATGGCCGGAGCGGTTGCGTCCGGAGCAGGGTCGTCCTCCATGTTGTGCGCAAGGTGGAGAATGCTGGCCATAACTTCATCAGCCGACATGATGTAGTCCGTGTCAAAGGCGTTGATGACGCATTGCTTCGCCTGACCGTGTGGGCCGCTGCTGGAAATACCGCGCAGCATGAGGAGACCGAGGTGGTGGGGGTGGATGGCAACGGAGCCATCAACCAACTGGCATGTGTCGTTGTACTCGTCAAAGGTCTGGCGCATGTAGTGGACATAGTCACTGAGTGACTGACCAGGGCGCTGTCTGACCGTCAGGTTGTCTAAGAGGGACAAGGAGCGAGCAAAAGACCGACAGTCGAGGCGTTCACAAAGGATGTCCCACGCGGCAGCGGCGCAGTCAGGGCGTGCTGGAGAAACGCATTTCATGGCTTGGTCAGCACGCTTATTCGCGCTGGCTGCATGGAGAAGCAGCGTGTAGGCGTAGTGTTGCGCTTGTTCGTCGAGCCAGACGCCGGAGTCGCGGATGGCCAGCTGAGGAATGAGGTATGCGGCCTTGATGGAGAGGAAATTAAGGAAGGTCCTCTTCCATTGCTTGAAGTCCGTGGTCGGGCACATGACGGGGACCGACATCTTCATGGACCGGTTGAGGGCGTCCTTGTCGAAGCCGGGGGCTTCGTGTGCCGCCCGGTTTATGACCACCGGGTCAATAGTGGGGCGACGACGGCCCCGGGGGGTGGGGTCGCCATGTTGGAGTGGGGGAGAGTGCCGGCCATGAAAGGGAGGAGGTGGTCCACCGGGAAAGGGAGAGCGGCCGGCCATGGGACGCGGAGGGCCGTACGAGTGCGGGTGGTCACGGTGGTCACGGTAGGGGGGGATGAGATGAGAGGGCGCCTCCGTGATATGGGGGCCGGGGTGGTGAAGGGCATATCCGGCGTGGGGGAAGGGGGGAGGTGGTGGGAGGTGATCAACCCGGATGGCGTGACGCGAGGGGTCGTAGTGCGCATCGGCACGCGCGGGCTCGCGGGGCGCATCGTGGCGGCGCTGTGCGACTGTGGGGTCGCCAACAGGGGCTGCAGCAGGAAAGAGTGTTTCTGCGTCCGGGGTGATGAAACCAGGCTGGGGATGTTCAAGCAGGTGGAGGGTGTGGCCGTCGTGGCTGTCCCGGACGGGTTCGAGTTGGGCATCGTGGCGGCGCTGAGCTACAGGGGGGTGCGGATTAGCACCCGCAGCAGCAACAGCACCCTCGGCCGACTGCGAGTCGAAACGAGCTGTTAAGCTCGCCACTTGCGCAACGAGCAGCGCGAGAGTATCTGGGGGGTGATCGAGGTTGCTCTGGTGAGAGCCTGACTCAGGGGAACCAACAGGTGAAACAGGCGGGTTTTTCTGCGCCATTTCGACAGAGGGCAAAAAAGAAAGAGCTGGATGAAAAACAGGCAGCGGTAAAAACCGCTAGCCGGACTCGTGCCTAACAGCGGTATGCAAAGAGACGGCCTGATGCCCGCCGACCCCTCGGCCTGTAGCCCCGGGGTGTCTCAGAGCACCTTTTCTGTATCCTCCACCCAGTGTGGGGCACAAGTCGAGGCCAAGGCCAGGACAGGTGGAGCGCTGCGCTGATGGCCTAGTCGCTAAGCTAATATGAAAATAAAAAAGGTAAGCTACGGCTAGCGTGCAACCTGTGGATGCGTATTCACCCGACAGTGCACCCCCCCGTTCTCCAGCTTGGACCTGTGTGCACCCTGTCCACACACGACGAGTGCGTCGGTGTGGGTGGCTGGCTATCTCCGGCGGGTGGCTGGCTTAAGAGGGTGGTGGCGGGTTTTAAAATCGCAGTTTATACTGGCGATACCGCCGACTACAAGTTGAAAGTACTAGGTGTCTATAGAAACTTGCCTTCTGCGGGAGAGCTGTCGATCGCAGCTCGCCGAACCAGGTTGTCGCGCGTGAGTGACGTGAGGCGGGGGCCCATAACCTATTGAACCATGCAAACACAGTTAGTGTGGAAGATAACGTACGCAAACGTAGTTACAGTCACAGTCCCGCAAACGGAACAGTTAAGGCGACAACCAGCCTACAGGCGTGGTGTCGGGACAACAGAAGTGGGAGAGCTGTAGCCTAGCGACAGCTCTGTACCGAGTCAAACAGTTTATCGGTATGTCCGATCTAGACATGTACTAATCATATCTAGAGTAGCTTACAGTAGCTATCTGCAACTAATACGTATGCGGTATTACTTACAACATTGTTCTCACTACATTGGCCGCGATAACGTCCATTGAGGCCCATCCCCCACTTGCGGTTGGATAAGGCCATCCGCAAGGGCAAGCAAACGACTAATTTCGATGTGAAAAAGATTATGACGGTTGAAGAAGGCACTACGAAAAATTTGGAGGCACCAAAGCGATCTTTCGTACAATCAGAAACAACAGTAAATCTAAGCCGGCCACCACCATTTCCAACCCTCCCCACCCAACCAATCCCACACCTAAAGCCTACCTCCCAAAAACCTCCCAACGCGGGAGTAGAGTCCCACCACACCTTCCGAGAGGATAGACAAGGAATCCCCCGGTCTAAATTTTGTATACCAAGTCCTAGACTGCATATGCAAGGAGCCCCTTAGACGACAACCAGAATGTGACTGGTAATAGTTGAAAATATTTTTTATTCTATAAGCCGGCAAACCGTTGTCGGTGTGTGTGACATGCACGGAGAGGGAAACTTTTAGGGCGCCGCCACGCATAGCAACAACGCACCGCCACGCATTCCTCTAAGGACGGTAACAATTGTGCTTAGTAAGTCATTTAAATATGCCGGAGCATGGTCCCAACGCAGTCTTTCAAATTCCGTTCAAAGCGAACAAAATCACGCAAGGCGTTTATGTCCGGTAAACTCTACATACTGGGGGTAATCATGTGCCCAACCACAAGTTTCAATACGTTGAATATAATCTGCAAGGTGGCGGGATGCAAAAGTATTCCTGAAATATGTAGTAGAGTCAGTTTGGTGCCCCCCCCCCCCCCCCCCCCCCCCCCCCCCGCGCGCACACACACACACACACACACACACACACACACACACACACACACACACGTGGGCAAGGATGTTTGCGTGCAATACCAAGGGTGGATAATAAACATTGGCAATGTCGATGAGAAAACGTTGACTCTCCTATGCGATGAACAACCTGCATCGCCTACAAGATCGGAAACTGAAAAAAAATATGCTCAGGCGCATTATTTGGAAAAATGCAAAAAGTTAACGGCAGATAAAGCCGTTGCTGTCGATGTGGCCTCCCATTTCACCGCTAATTTCGATTTTAAAGCTAAGGCTTAGATGGCCATCTGCGACAGGACCTAGCCATGTCGACGTGTGTATTATTTGTGCCGCAAATCGTCGCGGGAATCGAATCGTTGTAAGCACCCCGGCTGCTTGACACACCCCCTCGCAACACAATAATAAGTGATAACAAACGACGGCATGATAAGGTCCATGTATCATAAAGCATCCCTAAATCTTCACGATACTCGGCCCGCTCTCACAGCTTTGGACTGTTGGTCTGCCAACAATTACCCGCAAATCATCACGATGTGCGACATGCGCACTTGACCCATGTTCATGTGCGCCTCCAAATGTGTTGTATACCCCGGGGGAAAGTAGTGGCGGAGAATCAAAATGAAAACAAATTCCTTGCATTCGAGATGACGAATATCAGGGTTTGACATGTGCTGAATTGAGGTTGGAAAAGTAGAGGAATGAATGCTCTATTGCTACGGGGTGTGTACAAATGTTTATTTATGCATCATACGTTTTACCAATGTTCGCAACATACAACTTCATGTCATTGACAATACGGCACGACACGTCTTCACGCCATTTCAACCTCTAGTTTGTTGTGGAATGTGACATATACGCATGCCATCGTCCCTTTCCATCCTATGATGTAAGCCCATGAGGATTTTCTGATATATTATGGGTGTGGCGTATTTCGTTTGAAGCATACAACCAATACCATATCAAGACAATGGAGTCCTAGATAACTTGACTTTTGCTGTACAAGACGAAAGAGCTGCGGAAACCACGAAGCAAATGACAATGCGGAAGCCCCCACAGGTTTAAGCCCGGGAGTCATGGATAACTCGTATTTTCAATGGAGACTCATCATTTCTTCTCAATGGAAACTCATGAGAAATAAGTGCCATATCACATCCACGTGATTTTTCCGAGTTTTGTTTCATGTATGGATGAAGGGGGGAATGGGTAGCACGAAACTTAATTACATGCACTTGTTATTAAGACCACACGCGGGCAGAATGAAATTAAAGAGAGCTCTCATAGCAATCGAAGAGACAATCAAGCAGAAGAAAATCTAAGCGAAAAAATCTGAAGATGGAAAGAGTGACAACCTGGTCTTGAGATCAATTACAAATGTCACAGAGGGTGAAAGAAACATCGTATAGGTGCGACATAATACTGAGCAACCCTACAGAAATGGACCAACGTAAGGGGGTCGTCTCCTAACCCACCCCACCCAACGATCTGCATACCGTTGTCATTGATTGGTTAATCAAAAACATACCCCGCGTCGCCTACACATAGGCGCAATAACGAGAGCCACGGAGCGTGCACATCTCTTGCCTTTATTCTTAGTACTCGCTCGGGAAAAAATTCCGGCTTCAAAATCTTAACCTCCACGACAAAGTAGCGGATTCGAATATACCGTGTTGCCCACCCGCCGCTGCACCTGTCGCGATTGTTCTATAGAAAATGCAAACGGGACGGAGTTGATTTTTCTCATATGATTGCCAGTTTCCCACTCACAAGGTGGTACGAAGGCCGTGCTGCATAATAACTGTGGTGGCTGGACAACCACTCTGCTGCTCCGCCATGCCTCAAAACAGGCAAAAATACGGCGAGCAAACGAATTCGAAGTCGGCTCTGAAGCTGTGAGGCAGTCAGTTTTGGAGCGATCGCGCAACTACGCATGTTAAAGTTTTCTATGCACTAAACCATGCTATCATGCAGGACCTTGTACAACAACTCACTTGTTGGGTGGGCTCAGAGTGTACTGACCGAGACATCTGAGCCGAGGAATATGCTCAATCCGACTCGCAAGTGGGAGAGGGGGTGGCAAGATTGTCAGTCAGTGTTACTCGAGAGAGAATGGCGACCGACCCACAATACAGCACAAGTTCGTACTGCTTACATCCCGTGCACTCAGAAAACTCGACGTTTTCCTTTGCAAGTAGCAGATTGTTGTACTGCCTCACTCTTAATGCAGCAGGCCTCTTGATTGACCTCACGGGGTTGTCACCCTTCCCGACAGATCACACCCCGCACCAGTCCGGGCATATCCTTAAGACTCTCCACCGCCAGAATAGCTCGTTGTGTCGGCACGACGAGTGCGAAAATGGGGGCGGAGAACAATCACGCACTCGTTTGCGCGCAGCGCGTTCAAGTATTCTTTGCTGCACATGTCCCAGACTAAGCATGCACCCCATGAGCAACAACACAAGCGTGACTTGTGGCGACATCAAGAGCTGCGGTGGAATGTACTCTCTTTATTTCGGGGCGTAAATTGGAACTGTGGGTGTTCTAAGACAGCAGAGTGCGCCTGCGTGGAATGTGATTTTGGTGACACTCGTGTCTTCGTACATACTATTTGCGTCGTGGGAGGGGCGAAGGGGTCGAGGGGGGGAGTTCTTTACAACAGCAGCCAGAAGGCGCTGACGGGATAGACAATGTCCAAAAAAGAGGTGGCCAAAAAACATGGTGAGGGATTACGTCTTTTTGAGGGCCTCAAACCGTCTGGTGAGCTCATCGAGGTCGTCCATGGTCGCAGGTGTGGAGCTCTGCGGGCCGTGTGGTGGCGGGAGCTCCGGAGCGCCACCCGGCTGCTGCGATGGCGGGTGCGGCATGCCGTACCCTTGCTGCGGCTGCGTGGAGGGTGGGTCGGGTAGCGCGGCGTCCGGACCGTCCACGACCGCAAAGGGGGCAGAGGGTGGGTAGAAGGCAGGCGCGGCGGCCTTCTCCTTCGTTGGCGGCCCTGTGGCCGCATCGTACTCCCTCTGGATCTCCTCGTCCGTCTTGTGCGGCCTCGTGGCCGGGGGCGGCGGCCAAATGGGAATATCAGTCACATGGCCACCCCCATCCCCACCATCCCCCGCGTGCGCGTAGCGAGCTGCCGCCGCCGCTGCCTTCGCCGCGCTAGCCGAGTATTTGGCCGCCGCGTCCGCTGCGCTCTGTGCATCGTGATATGAGGAGGGTGTGGGTTTGGGCTGAGTGCGGGGCGCCGCGGGGGTGCGTGCAGGGGCAGAGAACATCGCGCCACCACCCCCACCGCTTCCCCCACCACCGCCTCCCCCACCGCCCACACTCCCGCTGTCGCTGGTGTAGTCGACGTAGTTGGACGGCGGCGGCCCCGTCATCATCCCTGCCGGAACACTGCCATCCGGGACCAGCTGACGCCGTGCCAGCTCGTAGTCCCAACTGTCCACCGCATACTCTTTGGCTACCTGCAGGGAGCCAGGTGAGCCTATCAGACAACGTGAAAACCTGTAATTTAATTGAGGCTCTAGACAGGGTTTCAGCCGCAGATGTAATTGGGATTTCAGTACGGCAGGAGAGAGAGAGAGAGAGAGAGAGAGGAGGGAGAGAGAGAAACAGAGAGAGAGTGTGTTATGGTGGTTTTCAAAACAGGGGCGATATTATGCGTGTGCGCCCTTGGATTGATTGGGAGAGGGAGGTGAGGAGAAGGGTGTACCTCTGCCAAGAGGTCGAGCTTTGCAGTGCCCGGGGGAGGGTTGACAGAAAGACAATCGATGAGCTTCTCGTTGACCTGCACGTTGCGGCATGTCTCCTCCCCTGCCGCTGCCGCAGCAAACTCCTTCCCATACTTGATGCCCAACTGTTGGCTGAGCTGTCCAATCTCAGGAACCTCTGGCACACGGCGAGCGGCAAAGATGATGCTCGCCACTGCCTCGCGCATGTCGGAGGGGATCTCTTTCGTTTTGTCGATCAGCTGCAGTCGCACGTTCAGCAGCTCACAAAAGAGCTCCAGGATTTCAAAGGCCGCGATCATCTTCTCGTGGTGAATGACTGCCTCGCAGCGGATGACCGCATTGTCATTCTTCCCCGCATGCAGCAAATCAGATATCTCGCGCTTCATCTGTTTGATCTGTTTGCACACCACACACATACCCCACATACCACCTCAGTGCCTGTGCAGCCGCCCCGTCCATCACCTACCTCCAAGTAGACGTATCCATGACACCAAAGAAGCCAGCACCCTCTACCAAATTCACATTCACAGCTTAACACACACGCACACCCACACACCCATACATATCTTTACAAAACACACACACACACACACACACACACACACACACACACACACACACACAACAGTGTCAAAAATCATGGGAACAACACTGTCATACTATGATATATAAAGAGTGTCGTGCATAGGTGTGGGTTGCTGTTACCTGGATCGACTTTTTGTTCTTCTGCAGCTTCAGCCGCCCAACCACGAGTCCGCTCGCCGTTTTGCTATTCCGCCAGTCGACACAGACACACACAAGCGGCGGTTCAGTTTGTCTGGCTGGATAAAATAATATATAAGAATTGCATCTATCCCCTCGCCCGCCGACTCCGGTCTCTAGGGCAGAAGAGTTTGGAGCTCTCAGCCGACTTGAGCTACCGCGGGGACACCCTAGCTGCACGGCTTCAGCTCAAGTCATGCAACACGGTGATACTACATGCACATCGCTGTTCGAGGTGCTAAGTGTGTGCTGTGCTGAGCCAACGCCGAGGCGACACTATTTGTGACACTTGTAGGAGCTGTACCGTATTTACTGCAGCGCGCGAGCCAGACGGGGACGAAGCTGAGTTACGACCGTCCCTCAAAACTAGCACCACCCCCTGCTAGAAAGGATACGGAAGCCATCACGGAATCGAACAGGTAGCAGGTATTAGTTTGATCTAGATTCCGTCGTGCATAGGTTCGGGGTGCAGCGACGAAGGCTACTTTTAAGCGAAGGGGGCCGCGGGGCAAGATGGGGATACGGCGGGGTGGTCGCACCACTTGGCCACGCTGAACCTAGAACCAAACATGTTGGAGCAGGTTGCGTGCTGGGCGGTTTTGTTTGGTAGTTTTTTTGTTCTGTTTCGAGTGTTCCCCTTACAGATAGCCGGTGGCTCTTTGAAACTTTCGCAGGGGCCTTTCAACTTCTGCAGAGTGGTGGTTCATGCGGCAACGAATCTCATATTTATGACACTGACGACGAAGCTAGGTTATTGACGAGGTTATTGACGAGGCAGGTGTCTCTGCGCCGATCCGCCTGTTTTTTTTTTTTTTTTTTTTTTTTTGCGCCCCCGCCCCGGGATTTGGGACTGGCAGGGAATATCCGCCTGTTATCGCCAGTTCCGCGGCACGTGCTTTGTTGGACGAAAGCAGCGTTTGCGTGACTTCGTCGTCGTACTGTATTATTTGTAAGTTTTATGGTTTAGGGTTTAGGGTTTATAAATATTTCTTTGCGGAAAGTGCAGCAGGTGGCCGCGAAATTGTTTACATATTTCGAAACTAGTTTTTTACAAGAAAAAGCAGTGACTATCACCAATCAAAAGGGAATTAGGGGAAAACCCTAAATCCGCACTTTTGCTTTGCTTGGCACGCCTTCGGTTCAGTCGGTCCATGATTACTATCCCTTTGCTTTGGAGGATTATGGGCCGGTTGGCGCCTATGGCGGCTCAATTGGTTCATCGCTTGATTATTTTGGTGGCAGTTCGTCGCTTCCATGGCATGGGTGCGGTTGACTCTCGTTCATTGCGCTCTGACAATTGTGTCCGTATGCAACATTTCGTTCCTTGAACTATTTCTCTTCCCTTTAGGCGTTTTTGGGGGGATGTGCGGCGAGAATTCATGCATCGTCTTTTTGCTGCTCTTCATGGTACTATGGGTTCCTATCTCCGCGACGCTTTGCAAGAGGGCAATGCTGATGTTGTGGCATGCCTTCAAGCTCCTCGGGCTTGGGTTTTTTCCTCTTTTCTTCTTTTTGCTTGGTGGTCTCCGCTGATTTTTTTGGTAAGAATTCTAATGAATTAGGGAACAAAGAGGAAAAAGCCCCCACATGCCTTAGCCCAAGGAGCAAGGAGGCATGCCACATCAGCATCGACAACACTACCCTCTTGCAAAGCATCGCAAAGATAGGGTCTCAAGGTACTATGAAGAGAAGTAGAGAGACGTTGCATAAATTCTCGCCGCACATCCCCCAGAAACCGACGAAAGAGAACATAATGAAGTAGATCGACGAACGAAATGCTGCATTATTTGTACGTAAGGCCAAAGGGGATCCGCGTAGGACAGCAACCGACAAGCCGCTTCAACAAATCCCAATTTCGGCAGTTTCGCTACTCGCGGATCTACTTGAGGGACTCACTACATGACGCACCAACTATTGCTCCCATTTCAGTGATGGACCCGAACCTACAGACCTACTGAACAATGGACAAGAGACCCATGGTGGTTATATGAGATACTCGAGCCCGCCCCGCAAGGGAGCAACTCTTGGGAGAAGGGGAGTGAACAGAGAAGGGTGGCGATCTGGAAAGGCAACGGACGGGCCGGTCGGCCGCCACATTTTGGCAACACCAAAATGCACCAGAACCGCAGGTAGTGCAACACTAAGTACTATGACAAGACAATCGGCTATAATGTCCATATAACCGTACATAAGGAGGCGGTTGCTAATACCTATGGACTATCTCACGCGACGGGATACCGCACACACGCATGGATTGCAGTCACCATCATAGAGTGTATTCGGGAGGCTATGCAACGTCATTAGCGCATCACCCCCCATAATTTAGATTGACATAGCATAGCCTACGGAAGGGCGCGGCATCTGCCGCCGCATGTATTGTCGAGCCCCTCACGAAGAATTGCTTCATGGGCGGTTGGTCGAAGAATAACGACGCCGTCACCGGCAAGTACATCGACCCTACCATGAGTGCAACACCGACCGCCTTATTTTTCTTCTGATGGCTAGTCGCGCCCCCCCCCCCCCCCCCCCCCCCCACCCCCCCCCCCCCCCCCCCCCCCCCCCCGGTTCATTAGCCCAAGGCGATCGTCGGACGAATCCTATGTGGCATACTATGAGTCCCATCAGTTGCTAAACTTTTGTATTGATAAGATATGAGAGCGTAAGGGTTAGATAACGTACCATGTTGAGTTCGTCACATGCAACGCTCGAAGACAAAGCGCCACAAGCGCAGTAAAATGACCGCGTCGGGCGCCTATGTGCTTTAATCTCTAAATAAAGCATCTCCTTTAGCTGGTAGCAGCCACCTTATGCGTTTGCGCTCGCCAGTCGGCTCGCGCAACCCACCCCCCTTCCCTGATCAAGCGCTGAATATAGATAACACCTTCATTGAATCTGTGTTTTCTTGCCTGTTTCTCCAAAATGTAAGGACGCTGTCGTCTTGGGCATTATCTGATTCCAGGTACTAACTATAAAGGTACTAGCTAAATACGAGATGATCTGTATAGAGTAATCCTTATTAATCGTAGTTGGTACCGGTCCGGCAGTCCGGTACCTTCAGCAGAGCTGACGAATAGTCCGCCGCAGGTCAGTTCGCTTCAAAACTTAGGATGATGCCGCCGGTGGAGCGCCAGGCATAGAGCAAATGTATAAATAACTTTACTAGCTCAAACTAAAGATGAGGGCACTCACGCGATCCTTGCCGCTGAGTGGCGAAAGGTGACGCAAGCCGACCACTGTGGCCCCAGTGTCCAGCTGCTGAATTGGAATATGCACTGACCCTTATGAATTGTCTGTCTTTCTATCCTGAGGGCTGTATTAAAGAGGCCGGGCGAGGAATGCGCTCGATTCCGTCAGGGTGCCAGGCAGGCTCGTGTTAGGGGGTTTCCAAAAAGCCGAAACCTGACGGTGTGCCAGCAAAGCTCTCCGTCCACGCACGATTCTACAAACTGGCTGGTGAAGGGTACGGTGTCGGGCCTGACTGCTGTCGTGAACCTCCTGGGCGGCTCTAAAGCCAGTTTCGATAAAGTCGACAGCCGAGAACCAATCACCCCACAGCAACTACGTCAAGGCGTGGAGAAGGACTTCACTGAAAATGGGTAAAGCTGCCGGCTCGACTCAACTGTCCGACCGTATACTGATCGAGTCCTTTTGTTTCGGCCACCCCGAAGTTCACGAGACGATGTGTAGACTGAGGCCGGTGTTTGTGGCAGATACCTTTGGAGCGGTGAGATCGACTCCGATTTGTACTGCTACGACTGCGTTTTCACTGATCCCACGCTCTCCTTCACTGGGCTCGACACCTTCGAGCGAAACATCGCAAATCTTCAGCCGTGGCTGGAACGCCTCTTGCGCAATGAACGGTGCGAGCTTCTGGGGCTGGAGCTCGACGAAGGGAAGCAGGAGGTGCGAGCCAGTTGGCTGATGGCGGGTGACGTGGCGCTGCCGTGGGCTCCACACGTGGAGCTGACCGGGCGAACGAGGTTTCGGTATAGTGCCGAGCGTGGGGGGCGGGTGCAGGAATACCTAGAGGAGTGGGACATACCGGCGTCGGAAGCGGTGCTGCAGCTGCTGAGGCCAGGACGAAAGTGAGGGTGACAGACAGCGGTCCGCAACGTCTGCTGTCATTTCTTCCCGCCAACAGCGTTGCACAATACATGGCTTGATTACACAACAAAACTCTTCTTTATTCCAAAAATGAGTGTGCGGAATGTCTTAAGTGGGCTTGCAAACAATGAAATCGCGCTGTTTCGGATGATTCCTTGCATCAGCTAAAGTACTCCATGCTCACGTTCTTGACAAAAAATGATTCATCTCAGCACAAAATATGTGAATGGAGTGTGTATGGTATTCTTAGGAATCGATTTAGTGGACATCCATAGATAAATATGAGCCATTCCAAACAAATTTCCCAGGTGAGGGAAAGCAGTCATGAGGTGAAGGAAAGGTATTGGGCGAATGATGGGCGGATATGTCGAATCGCTGGTGATAGAATTGGGAGCGATGAAACGAACGCGCATACGCAGAAGCAGCACGGGAACAAACTGGAGGATAGCAACTAATGTGAGCAGGGGTTTTGCTGAGGGGGGGCTCGAGTTAGCTTTCACTAGCCCATCCGTAACGTTGCTCCTGTATCACGGCCAGCATCCATTGATCGCACAGGGCAGCGAGTTTTCCGGGTGAACAAGATTTTCCGAGCGACGGAAAGACTTGAAAGGGCGTCACCGCGCATGCAGAGGGCGCTGAGGGGGGGCAGTTGCTGCCAGGAGCAATGTCAGACATCAACACTAAAGAAACGTGCGCAATGGTTAAGTGAGAGCGTGTCATTGATCCCAAGGCCACGTCGATTATGGGAGCAACCCCCCACTGGGCACAATCTACTGAATAGTTTACATTTCACTGCAGCGCTATTAGATCATCCTAAGGTGCAGACACCTACGGACGTTTTAGCACCCAGCTGAAATTGACTGCACGTAGAGCTCTGGGTAACTGTTTGCCTGCCTTGTCACTCTGCGCTCGTAAGTATGAAAATGATAACGTGACGGTCCTAAGGGATGAAATCCGTGCTCGTGCTGAGTATGAAAACAAACGTAACAGTAAACACTTAACGCGGTCCTAAGCAACGAACGACCTGCTTCTCAGTCGTCGTATATGTGACGCGGCCCCTCATCCTCCAGCCCCTCCTCCATATGACTCGCGTCATGGTGAGACTGGTGCTGTTGCTGGGGCTGTGACAATAGCGGCGCAGTCGCGTCGTCGTCGATTATGGAACTCCCGGGCGGCCGTTGGATCTTTGAGACGTGCAGCAGGCAGTCGATGCCCCAGTCGCCGAACACCGGCTCAGATGGCCGCCACAGGTTTGCGTACCACGAGGTGGCGGCAACCCAGCCATCAACTAGATACTGCATCACATCAACGGGCCAGTCGCAGCAGACGGCGGCCAGCATCCCGAGTCCCGCGGTAAGGAAGGCGACAAGGAAAGGGAGCGCCAGAAACGCGAGGAACACGATTATGTCCAAACCGATGCCGAGAAGGTAGAAACAGAACAGGACGACGTCCCACATGCGCGCAAAGGTCTGAACACATGCATTGTCTCGCTTGGAGGCAGCTCGGGCCCGTAAGTTGGCTGCGGCCGTGTCAAACAAGTAGCATATGCCCATCGCGGCGTCGTCGAATGATGACTCCTCGGGCGCGGGGGCGCCGTCAGCTCGTCACCTGCTACACATGACATCGTCAGCAAAGTCCCAAGCCGACATGAAGTTTCGTTAGTTGAGGATAATGGGGTGTTTAAATAATCTATAGGACGGAGGATATGGTTGCCGCTATGAAGGGCGTTCTATATCGTCTGCCGTAGATGTGGTTATTAATATAAAGTGGCTGCATTTAGTGAGAGACGCCGATCGCTGGGCGCACCTTCGAGTGCTGGTGTTGCGGGGAAAATACACGTCGGTGCTGCCGGCGACAGAGTCCACGAAGCCGATGGAGCATCAACCACGGAGAAGAATATCTCAAGAACAGACGCCCGTTGTTTAGGGTAATTAAAATGGGTGCCTGAGTCCTGGCGCAGTCTGCTCGGCGACGACCGCTAACCCAAAACAGCGCACCGTCGAGTCTGCTTATCGTTCGAACGCCATCCGCCATTCAGAAGGTGCAGCGCGCGCCCTGCGAATAGGAAGTGGTGGCAGCTGGTCGCATGCATGATGGGGCCAAATACAGTACCCGTATTGTTTACCCTAATTAATGTGTTGATTACATATTTTCCGCGCTCCGTGATGGCGGAGCGAAAACTGTAAACTGTTTTCAACATCGTCATAAATACTACAGGTGGTAGGGTACTCGCGAACTGGACCAGCTTGTGACGAGTACAGTTCTGCAATAACAGTATATTGTAGGATATTGTACAGGTACTCGTTACTAAATCCAATTCGTGCTTTTCCATGGGAAGGACGTACACGGTGGGTACGTCCATGCTGCAATTTTGCCAGGGCACTGATGCGTACAGTACTACCAGTACCACCCTGTACGTACAGGTACGCACAATAAATCTAACTAGCTAGACGGCGCGGTGGACGAGGTTCCCAATGCTGGACGAGCCGTGTCGCTAGTGTGTTGGCAACGGTTGGAGAGCCCTAGCACATGGCACGAGGAGCAAGCGCGAGCAAGTGCAAGCTAGCTAGGCTGGAGCTAATTAAGCATAGTGAAGTAGAGGGAGGTGATAGAACCTTTTAACAATTCCTTTGTTCGATTACAATCTAATGTTTAACACCAAAGTCAAACATCTACTCATCTCTCTCTCCAACTTCACTTCCGCATGCAGTGAAAGGAGTGTGGCGAGTACTGTCATGTGATAGTACGTTACAGGACTAGTACAAGTACTCGCTACGATATTTATACCGTACCTTCCGCCACGGATGTAGTGTACTAGCAGTTACACTTGCCATTGTGAAGCTCGAGAACATTGTCCGCAGTACTGTACGTATATGTACCTCCCGGTATGCACAGTACGCACAGTGAGTTCTCCCATGCGTCAAGACGCTAGGCACGAGGCCAATTGGTAACGCAACCTGGCCTACGAAAGACTACGGACATCGACACGTCGACACCTGCCTGGGGAAGCGTGACGCGTGACGAGACCGAAGGCGAGCTTCGCTAGACTATAAATAGTCTAGCACAATGGAGGGCGGTGACATGATATTCCACTTTGTAACTTCTTTCCTTCAATCCCCGCATAGCGACTACTCCACTGTAGTTTACTTACAGAACTACCAGCACTTATCACTCATGGAACGCTTCCCATGAGAGACTTTGATTGCACAACCAGCCACCGAGAGGCTGGTTGCGAGAGGAGCAACAAGCAAAACCGAACATAATTGTGTCTTCATTTAGCCCACAGAAGGCAAAATGCCACAAGCTCTTGTCTCTCGGCCCCCTTTTCACGCCCCCTTCAAGAGAACTTTTGCGCTTAGGTAAAGACCGGGTTTTGGAACTCGTTGGTCGACGCACGATTTCGTTGTTGCTTGATTCGTTCGACGCTTTCTGTATAATTCGATATGGCTTTTGTTAGACATGGTAACTACGTTGTGGTCGTAGTGCCTGTCGGAGGTTTCAAGGCCTCTAACATTAGACTCGTTTAACATCGTGAACCCCATACTAGTAAAACATGGCTTCATGCCGGTTCGATTTTGCCTAACGAAGAGCATGTTGATGTTGCCGTTTGCGAATTGTGCGAGGAAAGTGGCCTTATTTTGACTCCCGACGACTTTACCCTGTTGAGTAGCAAGCCGATTTGACTTCCGTTACATGAAGGGATACACCAAATTGTTTTACGTCTTCTCGGCATTTGTTCCGGTACCTGAAGTGGCAACTAACTTACGAACCCTAGCTCAGGTTTCGCAAGCTGCTAGGGCCCATTCGACCGTCAATCATGATGATACTTACATCGTTCCACAATTGTGACGGTTAGCCTCCTCAAGCTAAACGCTAGCACAAATCAGTTCTAATCTATCTAGTTCTGTCGTTGCAAGATGGTAGAATGATGTTGTCGAGAGATGCTAGTGAAAGATGTCTCACTGCTGTACTTAAGCAATATATGTTGTAAGTGAACAATGGAATTGTTAAATGGTTCTGTCACCTCCCTCTACTGCACTAGGCTTAATTAGGTTTCTGCCCCGATAGCTTACGCATGCTTGCTGCGCTTACGTGTCAGGCGTTAGGGCTGTCTAACCGTCGTCATTTGTCCAGAGACGCGGCTCGTCTAGCATTGAGAATCACGACGCGGCATGTTCTGCTGGCAAAGAACTCGCTTAGGTGCGTCTCCTAGCTAGTTAGATTAACTGTGCGTATCTGTACGTATCGGGAGGTACTTGTCGTACAGTAGCATCAGTACCCTACCCACGTTTGTACGTCCGTCCGATGGAAAAGCACGAATTGGAATTAGTAACGAGTACCTGTACAATGTCCTACAATGTACTGTTGCATGACTATACTCGTCACACTCGTACCCTCCCCCTCTTGACAGATCTTTGAGGCCGCCGCGAGGCAGACCTCCGTGGCTTAAGCTCCTTTACTGAAGCAGTTACTGGGACTCAAGAATGCGCGCTGGGTAAGCGTGCATGAAGTCAATGTACGCCTGAGTCTTGGCAAACTTGTGCCATTGGGGCGTCTCCAAGAAATCTTGTAGCGGTGTTGTCCGGTGTACTTCGTTCAACCGGTGCTAGACAAGCGGAATGTCGTCATCGCTGAAGTGTGTCATGAAGAGCATATATTTGCTTCGTCGTCCAGGTAGCGATTTGATGCACACAGCAGAGATGTGCGAGACATCAAACTCCTCGTCGTCTCCTTCATGTACAGTTACCGGGACAGTTGGTCGTAGTGGAGCGGTAGAGCAGGGTCGCAAATTGTTGACATGGAACACATGATGTAAGCGTACTGTCGCTGGAAGTTTTAATCTGTAACTGTGTTTTCCAATTCGCTGCTCCATTGTAGAAGGGCCAAGCTTTATGTCTCTGAGTTTTCGGTTCGGTTGTCCACGCAGAAAAAGGTTTGTTGTGACGACTGACACCTTGTCTCCTCTGGCGAAGTGTGGCGCTGTAGACGGTTTTGTGCGCGTTTGCATCTCGTCTTTGTGTAGCTGTAATACTGAGCGTACCAGAGTATGCACTTATTGTAACAATCTCAACACCGCGCACACCACGCCATTTTGACCAGCCTCCGCGGCATGTACCTTTTTAGGTGTTAAGAGCGTGGTACGGGTTTAGGACCTCCTTGTCACGTGCGTCTCTCACATTCTTTCTCATTGCATACGAGGACATGATACGATGTACATCATTAATAAACCGCACAAAATCCAATGAAGTCTTGTGACCATCTCATATGTTATTGATCTGTGACCCACCCGCAGAGCCTCGAAAATCAAAAGGGCCGCGCCTCCGCCGCTCCCAGTATTCGTTGGACTCTTCGCCGTTGCATCTCGGTAGCGTTGCTTGGTCGCCATGGCGGCGCCCCATCCACCCCAGTGGATAGCCTTACGGAAGACCATGAGAAAATCCGTGGCTAAGTAGGTTGTGCCTCAAGCTCGATGTTGTGTGACAGTAGATTGGGCGAGCGAGAAGTTGGCGGAGGACTTGGTAGAGTACGTAGACGCTTTCAACGACGACCCCGACGAGGCAGCGGAGCGCGAACCATGGAACAGGTCATGCGGGCCGAGTGAGTGGAAAAACAAGAAGACAACAAAGTTTGGCGGGGAAGTCAAGACACGGGTGAAGAGCTGGCAATTCAATTTGATGAGGTGAGCTCCCTATATAAGTGGTGTTACTGACGACATAATTTTTACATCGATCCGCTTATTTTCTCGCTTGCCCGTATGGGTCTCCTCCTTCGATCTTGACCCGCGGGCTGACCCTTATGCGCTCCAACAATATATGACTTGTGGGCTTGTGGCTATTTGTATATTTTTTCGTTACTCTCTGCCTACCTCTACAAGAACTACTCATCTTATCGTTGTTGTTGGGCTTATAGGGAAGTCGGAAAGCTTGCGAGCTTCCATGACCTTTCATACGGGAAGAAACGGGGGTTCATGAACATCGTGTAAGTTTTCCCGCTCATTGTTTTGGTAGGATAGTTCCCGCCCTTTGATTGCAACATATGCCTCTAGCGAACATGAGCCGACATAGCGTCTCTGTGTTGATAATCGCAGGTTCTTGCCTTACCCTAAGGAATGCCCGAAGGATAAGAGGGGGGGCTATATCGATGATGCTCCCGCCTGTGACGTTGGAGCTGCACGAGACAACATACGTCCGGTCTGGTTCGACGGACTAAAAGTTTTCGGCGATTTTCTCGACCGCCACCATAATGGCGGTCGAGAACGCCCCGCTGGTCTACGCGGCGAATAACCAGCCAATGCCCTAGGAGAAGACGTGGTTCTATGGTGGTCGGTGGGCGCTTCTTCCACCGTACTCGAAATGGGAGGTAAGAGATACCCCCCGTCCTAACACCCCGACCGTCATACAACCGCTAGCGGCTAGTTGGCGTGTTGCATCGTGCGGAATTTGTTGTCACCATTGTGCTGAATTGGTGCCTTTCAAAGCTCATTGAAGTTCGAGTCAATTCCATGCAGGCATACGTGAAACAAGTGTTGAAGAACCTTGTGCTTCACGAGGAGATAAAGCGTTTTTTCCGGAAGCCAATAAGGAGGGCAGTTGCATCCTTGGTAATTCCCGAGTTGTAGTTCGTGCCAGAGCGCGCCGGCTACAAGCGAGAGCACCCGAAGCTGACTTACAACAGAACAGGTCGGTTCCCTTTACCTTTAGAACAAAAAACCGGTTGCTGCTATTTGTGTTTTGCGATTTATATTCATGTTTGTATAATGTTGTAACTACAGTTTTGGCCATCATAAGTTTTAGCTGAGCGTGTCGGTCCCATGATACCCTTTATTTATAAGAAAGATAGTTGCTGTTGCATGTGGTTTATGATTGTGATCTTGTTTATTCTATAATGTTGTTTATTATATTTTGGATATCAATACATCACAGTTTTTATATGTTGTGATATATAGGCATCCACGGCGCCCGGGATGCTGCTGCGCGCGAGGAGCGAGCCCTTGCGCGCAGGCTAGGGGCAAGAGGCAATGCCTCTCATGAGGCGCCTCGCGTGGGGACCGGGCAGGATGTGGGTGCTACGTCTTTGCCTTGGAGGGTGGGGGGGGGGGGGGGGGGGGGGGGCTACGCAACGGAGC
This sequence comes from Tetraselmis chui, assembly GCA_026401115.1. Taxonomy (NCBI): domain Eukaryota; kingdom Viridiplantae; phylum Chlorophyta; class Chlorodendrophyceae; order Chlorodendrales; family Chlorodendraceae; genus Tetraselmis; species Tetraselmis chui. The sequence goes on from JAPMLY010002479.1 coordinate 48,599, forward strand.
CGCCGGTTGAGGATGCAGTCATCTCCTCCTGCGATTCTCAAGGTGAGTTAAAGGAAGAGGATGACATAGTGGTTGGACCGGTGGGGTCAGAACCTGCAGCAGAGGCACTGGGGGGCAAGGCGGGGAAGGAGCCAATGCATGTAGACGGAGGCGGGTCATGTCTGGTGGGCGCGCCGCATGTTGGGGCATGTACCGTGCAGCATGTCGCCCCGGCGGATAATGGGGGGATGCCCACTGCTGGAGTGCGTACAACATCGAGGGTGCATGCGCAGCGGCGCAATAAGCCTCCCTCGGCAATGTCAGCAGGGGCACGGATGCTGCACGCTCTAGGGCGGGGAGCGGAGGTAGAACGTATTAAGGCGGCACTTAAACGTTATAGACAGGATCCAAATCGTATGGCGCAAAACAAGGCTCGGCGACTAGAGGACTTGAAAACTCGCGGCGCTAGATTAGTAAAACTGGTTATAGATGACCTTACCAAGTGAGCATGTTATGGCGTCATTAGCAACATTTAACATGTAATAATATTTCGATCACACACTACTTCAATATGTTTGTGCAATGACCGCCGATGCATCCGGGGCATTGAGCGCTTGTACACACATCCCGCATCGGCTCACTCCATGATTGTAGATGACACGCATCATCATCATTCACATGACAAGCATCGCGCGATTTTAATGCAAGGGTATGAGGTCGCGACTCTCGAGCACACATGCTTAAAGTGTAAAGCTGTAACATAAACACAGCATCATCACTTGTCCGGTCACTATCGCATTGCACTGTTTGATGTAAGGGTTAAAACGCACATGCAACAAGCAATTGCATTTGTAGCATTGACAAAACAGTAGGGCTGTTGTAAATTAAATTGAAGTGTGTGATTTACAGAGTCGGTAATGACACCTGTTGAAATGATTAGCGCTCATCATTTGCAGCATATTACAATCGCCATGTTAATATTCTCAAAGTTTGGCAAGGTAATGCACACAGCTATGGTGCAAAGCTAGGTCCCCCCAACAAGTCCGGGGCCTCTTCATCACTGTCTGAATCAGGTGAGCCGCGGTCATGGCCATTCCATTGGGTATCTGGTGAGGCGCGGTCGTCTTCAGGCAGCAACGCTTTCTCCGCGATAAGACCTCAGCGAAGGCTTTCTTCGTGGTCTGCCGGTAGGTTGTCGAAGTAGTCCTTACACCCCTGAATCATGGCTGCATTCCTTGCAGCACATGCCTTGCTGCGACCATCTCTGAGCTGACGGGGCGCCCTATAGTTCTGAGGGTGACCCTTTTCAGCAACGTGATCTTGATAGGTCCGCACTTTGCACATGACTTGTTCTGCCAAGTTCTCCTCATGCCTGTCACTGCGTTTCAGCGCGACGTGGCGCGTCTTTTGGTGGATCGCCTCAACACCTTGGCTGCAAAACTTGTCCAGGGAGCCATGCATCTCAATCAGCTCGTGACAGTGGCACTGCATGATGTGCATGTACACTGTCACGTGTTCAGGGCCGCATCGCATCAAGTATCGAACAGAAATTGAAATTGAAATTGAAATTGTTTACAACATGTACCGTATGCGCCGGTTTTTCACCAAAAAGCCGGATGCGTCGGCTGCTGTCTCTGGGCCCTCCCAACTACGTCAAACAGGGAACTTACAAGTCAGGGCTAGACCGTGAACCTCCTATGTCCAACCTCTCCAAGTGTGGTCAGGGGTGTTTTACTCCCCCCCGGGGAGGGTCTGGAGTGTTTGACAGGTGATGTGCAAGAAGGGGCATGGGTGGGTCATTATGCGGATGCTTGGCGAGTGGTCATGCGTGATTTGGTGCGGTAGACAAGGAGGAGATGGTGCAGCCATTGGACGGTGTGTGTATGGAGGGTGGAAAGGATGCGAGATGTGTCAAGGCGAGTTTTGGTGATGAGTTTGTCCGGAGGGTCGGTGCGGAGGGTGAGTAGGGAGGTGAGACTTTCGATGGTGGATGAGTGCGGTGTGCCCGTGCGGCTCATGACTATGGGTAGGATGTCGACCTCTGTACCTGGCCAGTGGTTGCGTATGGCGTTTGCGAGGGGTGTGTATTTGTTCCTAATCAAGCGGGCTGTGTGTGAGAGGTTGTGGTCGGTGCAGTATTTCCACTCCCCTATCTGAATTTTTTTGATAGACGAGTATCTACGGCGTCCGTTGTTGTGGCCCACGAAGCGAGGTTCGAGGAGGCGAATGAAATCGGGTTTATGTGCCGGGGGACGCAGCGCAGAAGGGAGGATGTCGGAGGGGAGGATAGCGGGACAAGAGGTTAGGGAGTCGGACGAGAGACCTTCGTCAGCATCAATGAGGCGGGTAGGCATGTGGGAGGGGTGTAGAGGATGACAGTCAAGAGGGGTGGAGGAGGTGGTGGGGTGGGTGAAAGATTTGATGGGTTTATTACCGAAGTCCGCAGTGATAGTTTCCCATCGACCGCCATTGTGGCGCTCAAGGAGAGACAGTAGGAGTTGTAGCGCGCTGTTGTGTCGGTCCTGTCTCAGTCCAGACATGGATGGGCAGTTACCGGCCATGTGGCCGTTGCTGGTGAATTGGCCGCACATTGGACATCGCAGGGTGGGATTGTGTGTGAGGAGGCGGGTGTTGTGGACTCCCCAAATGAATTCTTGTTTGTGGGTGAATTGTGTGTTGGTAAGGGATGAGTGTTTTTTGTGAAAGGTGAAGTCGGCACCATCCGCCGCTGCGCGGGCGAGTAGGGCGCCGTGTTTGGATGATTGTGAGAGGGGTATAAGTGTGTGTTTGCAGCTTTGAGTGTGTGCGTCGGCTTTGAGGTTTGTGTATATGTGTGGTATAGGTTCGCCTAGGGTTTGTGGGATGAGGGTGTAAGGCCAGGTCCAGCGTCCAATGGACACCTCCGAGCCTG
>JAPMLY010002480.1:0-46572 GCA_026401115.1 Tetraselmis chui
CTCGAGGGGCCACTGGATGGAGACGTCGCAGTCCTTGAGGTGGCGGGTCCATTGGAGGAGGGCGGGGGGATTGCGGTATAGGATGTTGTTTTTGGTGATATTGAGAGGTGGTGGTGAAAACCGGGTCCGAAAGGAGGGCCCTACCAGGTGGAGGTGGAAATTGAAATTGAAATTGAAATTGTTTACAACATGTACCGTATGCGCCGGTTTTACACCAAAAGCCGTATGCGCCGGCTGCTGTCTCTGGGCCCTCCCAACTATGCCATACAGGGAACTTACAAGTCAGGGCTAGACCGTTAACCACCTAAATCCAACCTCTCCAGGGATGTTCGGGGGCTTTACTCCCGCCGGGGGAGTTGTGCAGGACGAGGCGAGGGCTGCGTGCATTTAGGATCGTGCGAGGGGGCAATGTGCAGAGGCGCGGCGGGAGGTCGTGCGGGACTTGATGCGGTATATGAGTAGGAGATGATGTAGCCATTGGACAGTATGCGTGTGGAGCTGGGCAAGGATGCGAGACGTGTCGAGGCGTGCTTTGGAGATGAGTTTGTCAGGAGGGTTTGTGCGGGCGGTGAGTAGGGAGGTGAGACTCGTGATGGCGGAGGAGTGCGGTGTACCTTTGCGGCTCATGACGATGGGAAGGATGTCTACCAATGTGCATGGCCAGTGGCTACGGATGGCGTTTGCAAGGGGTGTGTATTTGGCACGTATGAGGTGAGCTGTTTGGGAGAGGTTATTGTCCGTGCAGTACTTCCATTCCCCTATCTGAATCTTTTTGATGGATGCGTAACAGCGGCGACCGTTAGTGTGGCCAACGAACCGAGGTTCGAGGAGGCGGATGAAGTCGGATTTGTGTGCGGGGGGTCGTAGCGCGTGGGGGAGAATCTCAGGTGGGAGGACGGCGGGACACGAGGTTAGGGAGTCGGGCGAGAGACCTTCGTCAACAGCAACAAGGCGGGTGGGCATGTGGGTGGGGTGAGGTGGGTGGCAGTCAAGTGGAGTGTGGGCAGGAGTGGGGGAAGCAAATGGTTTGATGGGTTTGTTACCGAAGTTTGCAGTGATGGTTTCCCATCGTCCTCCGTTGTGGCGCTCGAGTAGGGAGAGTTTTTTTTGCAGCGCGCTGTTGTGTCGGTCCCGTCTTAGGCCGGACATGGTGGGGCAGTTACCGGCCATGTGGCCGTTGCTAGTGAATTGGCCACATAGGGGGCAGCGCAGGGTGGGGTTATGAGGGAGTAGGCGGGCGTTGTGGACTCCCCACATGAATTCTTGCTTGTGTGAGAACTGGATATTTGTGAGGGTTGAGTGTTTTTTGTGGAAAGAGAATTCGGCGCCGTCCTCCGCGGCGCGGGCGAGGAGGGCACCGTGTTTGGTTGTTTGCGAGAGGGGTGTGTGTGTGTGTGTGTTTGGTGCTGTAGGTGTGGGCGTCAGCTTTGAGGTGGTGTATTTGTAGGGTATGGGTTCCGCTAGGGTTTGTGGAATGAGGGTGTATGGCCATGTCCAGTGGCCTATCGTGACCTTTGAACCTGTGGTGTATGTGGTGTCGGGTGGGTGACCATCCGCGACTTGGTTGGCGAGGGTGTCTGCGAGGTCGTTACCTAGGGAGTAGTTGTGTGCTTAAATTTTGCCGAGGTGTGTACGGATGCCTGCGTCGCAGCGGGTTTTAAGGGTGTGTGTGATGGAGTGGAGCGTGTTGCGGTGGATATTGTGTCTGTAAGCGGAAGGGCAGTTTAAGTCTCCTTGTATGAGGCGGAGGGAGCACGCACAGTCTGTAAGGAGGTGGGTGCGGCCAAGTTGGAGGCCCATATCTTTGCCAGCTAGTTCAGCGCGATTTATTGTGTGCGAGGGAGGGGTAGAGGTCACCAGGATTTTGATTTTGGCGTCCGAGGCGGGGTGGGTGGCCGCTGCTCCGAGGGGGGACGAGCCTCCTTTTCGAGCCGTCTGTGTAGACAAAGTCCTGCCATTTCCAAACAAGAGTACCTATGGTGGGGGGGTATGTTAGATGCAGGCGTTCCGGGAGGGGGTATGTGATGGGCTGAGTTGGGTTTGGGGGGAGGTGGTATATGCATGCTGAGTGGGGTGAGTAGGCGTCGAAGAGGTGAGGAGGAGGGGTGGTGATGGCGGGGTTGGGAAGGTGAGTGTCGTAGATAGATTCGAGAGTGTTGTCAAGTGCGGTCATGGCTGTGGGTGACGGGAGGGTGGAGAGTGCGAGGGGGTTGGCGACGAGGTATATGTCGACCATCCATCGTGTGCCGAATGGGGTAGGGGTGGGGATGCCAGTGTGTTGGTCGGAGGGTAGGAAGGTGTTTGCGTCATTGGGGAGGGTGTAGAGGTGGTGGGTGTATGGGGAGTTGATGTATTTGGAGTGGCGGTAGGGTGTGTGTTCCCATCGGGGGAGGATGAGGATGGTTGCGCCGGGTGTGTGAGGGGCTGTGAGGTGTGCGCTGGTGATTGCGTGTTCCACGGCGCGTCGATGTTGGTGCCTTTCCATGTGTGTGGGGCATTGCTGCCACTAGATGAGAAGACGATGTCTTCGGGGTAGAGGGAGTGGTAAGTGTTAGAGTGGAGGAATTTATTGAGGGGGTCGGAGTAGAGTTCAGTCTGGATGCGGAATGTGTGGCGGAGTGCTGTGAGGAGGTCTTCTCTAGTGGCCCATCTATTACGGGTGGTGGTGGCGGGTGTGGGTGAGTGGATTTCTGAGCGGGAACCTAGGCGAGTGAGGAGGTGGTAGACCTCCTCTTCGAACGTATGCTGCGAGAGGTCGGGGCGGAAGAGTTGGTAGAGGTGGCGGACGCGGGGGCCGTTAAGGGTGGTGACCGCGCGGCCGTCGGGAGTGCAGAGTACGGTGGTGTCGTGGAGGGATGGATGTGCGTGGATGGCGAATTTACCGGTAGGGAGCATGTCGAGGTCGGGGTTGATGGGGTCGTGGTTGAATGTGATTAGGGGGTGTGACCAGGGAGGGGGTCCGGGTTCTAGCAGAATGGGTGTGGTGGAGGGGACAAAGCCGGAGTTAAATGCGGTGAGGGCGGTGGGGCCGGAGGGGGTCTCACTGATGGTGTCGTGTAGTTGTAGGCATGGTGTCCATTGGACCTCGTGGAGGCGGGTGAGGTCGTGTTTTTGGCCGCGAGCACACCATTCGCACTGCCATGTGGCGGGTCCCTGAGCTGGGCGGCATTGGGAATGTACGGCAAAGTGCGGGCATGTGCAGCAGGTGGAGGTGGGTTCTGTGTGCAGTGGGTCATGACAAATGGAGCAAGCGGTGGGGGAGGGGGTGGGGAGGCATACCGATGTTGGGGTGGAGGAGATGAGGCGGAAGCCGTCGTCGAGTTGTAACTGAATGTCCCATTCCGTGAGGTGTTCCGGGGCCCATTCGACCATGTACTGCGTTTGGCCGTGTTATGTGTCCTTGTGTTTGGAAATGATGCGCGTAACGTCGCAGGGGGGTTAGTGGTGGTCGGAGGGGGTGAGGTATTCTGTGTCTAAGTGTGTGGTGGGTGCGGTGGGGGTGGGGTGAGTGGTGCGGGAGGTGTAGATGCTTGATGAGAGGGTGGGGGTTGAGCGAGGGAGGTGTGGGGAGAGGAGGGGAATCCAGGAGGGGTGGACAGTGGTGGGGGGGGATGCTTGTTTGGGGGTGAGGCTTGTGGTAATGAGGCTGTTGTGGATAGTATCGGAGGATTCGGTGATGACATCGGCGAGAAGGCGAATGGGGATTGAAAGAGGGGAGGTGGACCCTGTGAGTTTGGAGATGGATTTGCATTATTTGAGTATGAAGGAGGAGGGGGTGGCTCGGAGAAGGACTTGTGGCCATGTGGTGATGTTATTTTTCGAGAGGGGAGTGAGACGGGGGAAGAGGGAAGCGTGTGTTTTGCGGGGAGGGAATTCGCAATATGCTTGTTTGTATGTGTGAGGGTCGGTGATGTGTGTTGCTTTGTCCCGGAGTGAGGCGAGGAGGGTGTTGTCTTGTCGGGTGACGTGGGCGCGGATTACGGAAGCAATAGGGTTGGCGAGGGAGAGTGGAGGGATGTTGTGAAACATAGTGCCAGCGTCGCGTTGGGCTCGTACTAGGCATCTGAGTGTGGGTGGGGAGAATCTGCCTGACATGAATTCGGTGGGCCATTGAGAGTATGTGTTGGATATGGTGCGTATGTGTGCTCGGGCCATGTGGCCTCTATAATTAGGGGAGTTCATGATTTTGTGGAGGTGGCAGACTGTGAGTAACGCGGCATGGGCTTTGAGGGAGGGGAGGCCGTATCCGAGGTCGGAGGTGGGCCGGTGGAGGGCGGTGCGGGGGAGGTTGCGTACCGAGGAGACGGCGGAGCGGAGAGCTCGGCATATTTGACCTTCGAGGGTGTCCAGTTGGGAGTCGCTGAAGAGGCCGAGCTGGAGGGTGAATTGCTTGCCGATGAGGAGGCCTCGGATGACCCTGATTCTACGGGATTGAGTTAGTAGGGAGGTGGAGAGGGCGGTGATAAGGGATGCGGTAGTGCGTCGCAGTTCGTGCCAGTGTTTTGTGAAGGTGAGAGAGGTGTTGAGTTCGACCCCTAGGACGCGGTATGTGTCCGAGGGGCCTATGGAGGGGATGGGTGCCGGGGTGGAGTTGATTCTGATGAATTGTGATTGAAGGCGGGATGCGAGGAGAGTGATGTTGGCAAGGGAGGGCGTTCCCTGTACGCCAAAGGGCTCCGGTAATGCAGCATTTTCGGATGTTGACGGTCATGCTTGTCTAGGCGTTGAAGAGGGAGAGTTTCCTTAGTTGGATGGCCATGTTGGGGGTCGAGCCCGTGGCGAGGCTGAGGTCGTCGGCGAATCCGTGACCGGGGTATGTGGCTGTGGGTTCTGTGGGGTCGACGTTTGTGGCGGGGGGGGGCTGGGGGATAGCCCCGGCTTCCCACCGTGAGCCAACGGAGAAAGGGTTCTAGGAATAGGGTTAATAGGAAGGGGGGGAGGGTATCGCCCTGCAGGGTACCCCGATTAATGTCGATGGAGGGGGTGGGACCATATGGGGTAATGTAGTCTGTGGTTGAGACCCCGTATAGGTGTTCGCATGTGTCTACAAAGGTGGAGGGCATACCGAGTTGTCGCATGTGTTTGAACATGATGCGGTGGTCGGCTGCGTTGAAGGCGCCCTTGAAGTCCGCGTACATGACGTAGATGTCTTTTTGTGGAGTTTCGCGTCCTCCATCGTCATGATTATGGAGGAGAGGGCGTCGTGGATGCTGCGGTGTTGTCGAAAGCAGTCTTGTTGGTCGCTCAGAATGCCGTGGGTTTCGGCGTATTTCGAGCCTGCGTCTTTGATTAGTGCGGTCCATAGCTTGAGAAGGTTATTCGTGAGGGCGATGGGGCGGTAGTTGTCAAGGAGGGTGGGGTCGCCATTTTTTGTAGTAGGCATGTTGTGATGTGGCACCATTCACGGGGGGTGTAGGATTTGCGGGCGAGGAGGGATAGGAGAGAGAAGAGGGCGGAGCGGGTCTCTGGGGGTAGGAACTTGAGAATTTCGTTGGGGATACCGTCGGGGCCGGGGGCTTTCCCTGTGCCTAGCGAGTTGAGGGTTATATCGAATGTATCGCGGGTGATCATGTCGGCAAGGGTGAGAAAGGGGTTTCCGCGGGGTTCGATGGTATATTTGTCGGGGTTGTCCGGGTGTTCCCCCGGGGGGACGGGTAGTTCGGGTGGGGTAGCGCGTCTGAGTTCGGTGGCGAAGTGAGAGTGTACCGCTTCTAGGACGGCGGAGGGAGAGGTTGCGAAGGTTTTGTCGAGGTTGGTAATGCGGTGGAGAGTCGAGGTTGCGTTGGTCTGGGAGAAGAGGCCGCTTTTAATTTTCAAGCGGCGGTGGGAGGATTTAGGGCAGGCGTCGTAGGTAGTATTGGCGCGCGTTTTAATTTTCTTCAGTATATCTGTGGTGGTTGTTCGTAGTAGGTGGCGTATGCGTGCCTGGCATTGTTGTTGGATGTCGGTAGGGGAGAGATAGTCAGTAGTATTCATGAGGGTTTGGGCGAGGGGTAGGGGGCCACCGTTGGTGCTACATCTGCGAAGTTTGCGAATGAGTTTGCGTGTTTTTTATTTAGCCAGATGGGGTTAAGGGACGAGGGAGTTGGGCGGGGTTTCTTCGGGGGTAGGAGGGGGCATATGGTGGCTGCGTGGTCCATATGCTGGGAGAGTAGTGTGGTAAATTTCGAGGCGAGGGTGTCGAGGGTATCGGGAGAGGCCGTGGAGGGGGGTGTATTAATAATTTCTGCGTGGAGGGAGGCCGTTTGATTGATAAGGGAGGGTGTGCTATTTTGATATGTTTTTATGTGGTGCGGTTGTAGTGGAAGTTTGAAGGTGAGTTTGCGGGTGGTGTGGTGTGTGTGAGGTGGGTTTTGGGCCGAGGGGGGGCGAGCGATTAAAGAGGAGGGGGCAGGTATTACTAGGTGGACCGCCGAGTGGTCGGTAAAGTGTGAGGGTGAGGTGAAAACCGAGCATGCAGGTGGGTTGAGGCCGAGGGGGGAGGGAGGAGTGGTGAGCCAGTGGTCAAGGCATCCTCCGCTACGGGGGAAGGTAGGGATGGGGGGTGGAGTGGGCGGAGGTGGGACTCGAGTAAGGAGGTGAGGGCGGGGTTGCCAGTACCTTGTGTGGTGGTGGTTTGAAAGTCGCCTCCCCATAGGACGCGGTGGGTCGGGTAGTCGTCCGCTAGGCGGAGGCCCCAGGCTGCGACTTCTGCGTATGTTCGGGTCAGTTGGGTGCTGTGGAGCTGTGGCATGTAGGCTCCGAGGAGGAGGTAAGGGGTGCCTGAGTGTGGGGTTAAGATTAGTCCAGATATGTGGGGAGTGAGGTGAGGGGGTGGGGTTAGGATAGTGGCGGATTGAAATGAGGTCCGGCGGACCGCAAAGAGAACTCATGCGTTGGGTAGGGGCACAGGTGAGTAGTATGGTAGAGAGCTTTTGAGGAGGTATTGGGGTAGGGCGAGTCGGCTGCGTGATTTATGTGTGGCGTGGTTGGTTTCTGTGAGGATAAGCACGTCAGGGTGGTGGGTGGTGGTGAGGTGTTTTACGTCCATGATGGATGTGTGGAGGCCTCGGGTGTTGAGGTTGATGAGGTGAAGTGGTTGTGCGAGATGGTGGGAGAGGGTGGGTGAGGGGAGAGGGGCGGGGGGATTGGGAGGGTCTTTGGGGGGGCGGGCTTCGCGGTTGTGGGGGAGGATCGGTTGGAGGGGTGGAGGGGAGGGTGGGTGGGGGAGGGTCGGGGTAGGTGGTGGGGGGGAGGGGGGTGTTGGAGTAGAGGTAGGGGGGAGGGCTGGGTGGGGTTGAGGGCGGCAAGCAGTTGGGAGCGTCCCACCGGGAGGGAAGCGGATCGGAAGATGTGGTGCCACAGGAGTGAGTGTAGGGAGTAGACCGTAGTGCTAGGGTCGAAGGGAGGAGGGTTATAGGTTTGGTCGGGGGGTGCTGTAGTGATGAAGTAGGTATGAAGTAGAACGTGGGTTCCACATGACCACGCTAGGGATGTGTCGTTTTGGTAAGGGGGGTTAAGTATGCGTAGGGCACCGACAGGCGGGGGAGGGGAAGAGTTCCAAGAGGCGAGAAGGGCGAGGGAGCGAGTAAGGAGGTTAGGAGGGGGGGAGTGGTGGAGGGAGTCCACCCAGGTTGCTGAGGAGTGGGTGAGGTGGAGGAGTCCGAAGTGAGAGTGTTGCAAGGTGAGGACAATTAGGGAGTGGTTGGGTGTGCCAGAGTGAGGGGGGTGAGCCTCTGTTAGAGAGGTTAATCCATTGGCTAGGGTAGAGCTTATGTTGGTGGAAGTTATCAACTTCGTTATTGGTGATTACGGTGTATGAGGCAGAGGCTGTGGAGTGGAGTTTAGATAGGGAGGTAGCAATCCAAGTTTGAGAGGTCTTGGTAGTGTTCCCATTGGAAAGAGAGCACCGCGGAGGAGTCTAGGTTTCCAATAAGAGTGGGTAGGCCATATTCGAGATTTAAGTCAAAGAGGTAGTTGTGTAACTTGACGCCACATGTGGTTGAGGTAAAGTGGGCCGGGAGTGAGGGCCGAAGCGAATGCGGTGTAGTTACTATATGCTGTCGGATGTCAGGTAGGGAGGTGGGGGGGGATCAAGGGTCTAACCTCTGGGCCGTGAGGCCCGTCTTGTGGGGGACTAATGATGATAAGCGGCCTTGCCGGCCGAGGCTTGTGGAGGGCGAGGTTGTGAGGCTCCGGAGTGTCCGTTCGTCGAGGTCTTGCGCATTTCGGCGGGTAGAAGCTCCTTGGAGGGGGTGGTCGTTCGGAATTTATGAGGGGGTGGTAAGTGTAGGGATGGCGGAGAGAGTGTGAGAGGGTGGGGGAGGAGGGATAGGAAAAGTGTAAGCAAGATGTGGTAGATATTAGGGCGAGGGTGATAGTGGGGAGCAGCAATGACAGAGGGGGCTGTCGATATCGTATCAAATGTGCTTCATGGCTTCCGAGAGAAGCCTCGGAGCAGGCCTAAAGGAGGTGGGGACTGTAGGGGCGAGGGAATACGTGTATCGTTGAGAATGTTACGGGTTCGTGACTGTCAGACTGGTTCTGTAAGGGAGAGGCGATATTTCCGGGGCACGGGGATGCGCGGGGGGGTGGGTGATCGGTTAATTATTCGGGTAGAACAGGTCGGGTGGGCTAAACTCAGTAGGGGGAGAACTGTCAATATCGCAGCGACGGGCGAGTAGGGCAAAGCATGGGGCGTGTAAAAGGGGGAACGGAGAACGAGTGCACTAGGGTCTACAGTGTGGTAATCGCAGGTAAGCGCGAGTGTCTGATTGTGTAGGCGTGCTATCATGGTAAAGGTAAGAAAGGGAAGAAAGGTAAAAAAGAAAAGTAAAAAGCGGAGAGGCACAGCTATTGGAGCGAGCGAGGGATAGAGCGAGGGATCAGGGGGAGGACAACCGTCGACAGAAGGGTTTGGTAGGGGGTAAGAGGCGGGCGGGGCAGTGGTGTCCGCTGATGGCATCGGGAGAGGAGAGTGGGAGTCGTCGGCGTACGGTTGGTGACGGTCGGCGAGCGGCGAGTACGGGCGAGAGGGAGCGTACATGGCAAGGGCCGGCGCGACTGGCCGGGCAGCATGTCCAGCTGCGAGTAAACTAGTGTAATCATGTGATGGGGTGGTAGCGCGAGGGGGGGAGGGGTGTCGATGGTTACAGATCAGGGCGGTGGTTAGTGCAAGGGCAAGAATCGGGCATGTAAAAGATTTTACTCGGGAAGAAAGCGACTTTCGAGTTACATGATGATGCATTATTGATCGAACTGTGCAACTCTTTGGCTAGGAAGCACTAAGGTGGGGAGAGGGTTTCGATTTAAGTGCGCAGCTATCAAGTGTATCACTGCAGGCTAGCGGGAGGGGACGCTGGGTGCTAGACAAGTCCGTACTGTGGGACGGGGGGTGGCGGTCGGCGAGCGGCGAGCTCGGGCGAAAGGGAGCGTATAGGGCAAGGGCCGGCGCGACATGCCAGGCAACATGAGCAGCTGCGAGTAGACTAGTGTAGTTGTGGGGTAGGAGGGTAGCATGAGGGGGAGGGGGGTGTCGATGAGTACTGATCAGGGCAGTGGTTAGTGCAGGGGCAGGAATCAGGCCTGTATAATAATTTTTTCATTTGATTAAAGAATAAGATTTTCGAGGCTCATGATGTTGCATTATTGGTCGAACTTTACAACATTGTGGCTGGGAAGCACTAAGGTGAGGGAAAGGTATCGATTTAAGTGCGATGTTATCGAGAGTATCAGCGTAGGCTAGCGGGAGGGGACGGGGGGTGCTAGACTGGTCCTTACTGTGGGGCATAGCGGGACGATCGCACCGGTGTGGGTCGTCTGTGCGGGTTGATGAGTCAGCGACCCGTCCCATGGCAGTGGTTGACCTCGGGGCGGCGTGGACCCGAGGCGTCTGGAGTCCTCTGACAGGTGAGGGTTCCGAAGCCGTGCCCAAGTCTTGGGCGGATGGGGGTGGTTGGGGCACGGTGTTGAGTAGAGCGAGCGGATGTCCCGCTTGGTAGCTCCGGGGGTTGTAGGGGTCCGCGGTGGGCGCCTTCGCGGGCCGATCCCGCAATGGCGTATGTCTGCAAGTGGGGGGGGGGGGTAGAGGTCGAGGACATATTGTACAAGCGAGGATCCGAGAAGGGGAAGAAGTCAAGGGGATTAGTTGAATGTTTTCGGTTTGGATTTCGAGTTGGTAGCGTGTGTTGGCGGCACACGACCAGGCCCGAGGGGACCTGGGTTTGGTGGATGTTGGCGGCGGACGGTAACGTCCGGACGCTCGGTGGGGCGCGGGGTGGCGCGCCGCTCCCAAGGAGGGGAGTTTTAGGTAATCGAGGGGTGTGATTGTTCATTCGTAGTACTGTGGCGGGTACATGTTTGGATTTCGAAGTGGGTGGCGCGATAGCTGTCGGGGAGATGAAATTCAAATCTCTGAAAGCAACGCCTTGCTGTGTGTACCGTTTGGTGTCGCTACGGATCCAATGACCTTGGTGAGCTCGGCTCGGGTGGGGAGAGGTGGATGGTGCGCGTTGTTCAACGGCCATGTCCACCAGTTTGTCGCTCGATGGGAGGACAGGCCCGGAGCGAAGACGATCGGCGTTGCTCATTCGAGCTACCGACCCATCCCCGGTATGTGGTTCAGTAGCACTTTAGTAGTACTTTGGATCTTTTTACTGTCTTTAGTGACGGTAGGATGTCCTTTTCACCAAAGGTGGAGTAGTGGTGGGGGGTGATGGTGAGGGTGCATGTGCGCCTTTGTGAATGAATGTATGATAGAGGGGGATTGTGAATGTGCCGTTGGTGGAGATGAGGATGCAGTACATTGCCGTGGTGAGGGAAATTTGGATGCTAGTGGTGATGGTGGGGGAGGGGGAGGGGTGGGAGCGGTAGTATGAGCCATCTGGAAATTTCTGGAGGGTTGTGTAATGAGTGAGGTCGAGGGGGGTGTGGGGGGGGGAGGTTGGGGGGTTGTGGTGTGTTGTGAATTCATTTGCTGTTTGGTGGAGCAGGGTCTATAACCAGTGTGCTGGAGGAATAACGCCGTCATCGTTGATGCATGAGAGGGAGAGGGATTGGCGGGACAGGATGAGGACCGTAGTAAGGCAAGTGGCCGCCCAAGAGGCGCATGGTACGTGTCCACTGACTGGGGGAGGTGTGATGGTGATGATGTGAAATGGTGGTTGGGGGGTACTGGTTCGTGAAGTGAATAAGGAAAAATGTGTAGTGAAACTGGGCCTGATTGTGAATGGATGGTGTTATTGGGCATGTGGAGGATATTTACCCACAGGGAGGAGGAGTCACCCTCGATCGGGGTGAGAACATCCACTAGCTGGAGTGCGTCCGCGACTGGAGGATGAATTGTGTCGATTCGGGTAGGTCCTCGACTCGGCAGGGGGAAGGGGTTGTGGGGGCTATTCCGGCGGGGGCGAGCTCGATCGCGAGACGGGAGGTGAGCAACATTTAACGAATAAGAAGATTTTTTGGGCCAGTATTTGCGGAGTAAAATGCTCCATCCCCACCTGAAAACGGTTATAGTGGTTCCAGAAGGCGCCCGCCGGCGGCGCAGCGGCGGCGGCCCCGGAGAGGGGTGCGCTCGCATGCCCGTCGGCACCTACCTCTACCTCCACGCGGTGGGCCCCTGATAACCCCACAGCCGTGCCACGGCTGGCACGGTAGGGGGTTGAACGAGGTACCGACAGCTGCGATCCGCAGGATCAGCAGCTGTCGGGAAGCCCTGTACGGAGGGTTTTGGAAAATCATAATATCCGTACACCGGCACAGGGATCTCCCGCTCGGCCTGTCCGATATGTCTTTTCCGTGACTAAATACTCGCAGATACTCTCCCGACGATGGGGCGGGAGCGGCGTCTGCGAAACATTTTTTGGCGAAGAAGGGTACGGACGGATCAGCGGAGGGACGAGGGTGTTGGAGCTAGCGGCGGACAACTGGGAAGCAGCGCCATGGCACGGCGATCGCTAGCAGTCACCAGCCTTGTGAGTTTTATGTCTCCCCTGGGGGCGAGGCATGATGCTACGCAGGTTAGAGGTGGGTCGCAGCCGGAGGAGCGGCACGGTCTAGCGGCGGCGGTCTTTCGGATCGCCCGCCGCCGGAAAAGCCCGGTACGGGGTTTTTTTGGAAAAATTCCCGTACCCACCATCTTTTGAGGACCGGCGACTCGATCCATGTGTTCTTCCAACCCCTTCCCTAGTCGGTACCCGGCTATCGATAGGCTGCCTCACGCAGTGTGCCTAGGGTTATCGTAACGGCACACTGCTCATAAAGGCGGCCCCCTAACAACGTAAACTACCGGGGGAGGGTACGGACGGCCACAGCGCGATAAGATAGGTGTTGGAAACAAACGGGAAAAAGACATGGGACATGCAAAAATCTGGCTCGGGGGCAGGAGAGCCAGCCGGACACCGTTTGCAGCATAGTTATTTTTTCTTCTCAGCCCCCGAAGGACGAGAGAAGACTCGGCTAGGTGGCGAGCTGCGTCGGAAGGAGCGGCTAATACCTCGGGCGGGGTTGAGCACGGATCGAGGCGGGACCGACGACGACCTATGCGAGGGGGGTTTTTCACCTGCCTTTCCCCCCAAGCTCCGGCACGACCGGAGTCGCACATGAGCCGAGGTCAGGCAGGTTCGCCTCGACCAGCTCAAGCCGAAAAGCCTTGCTGATCAGCGACCCCGCAGCGGCTGGAGCAGGCCGCGTATCGTGGAGACTAGCGACATTTTTATTTCATATTGTATCCAAAAAAAAAAACGTATAGATCAGAAAATAATAAATACATGGATACGGGTATGTTTTAGACGGTATCGTTACTGCAATTGGAGAGGTTGGGATTAGTGGTTTACGGTCTACCTCACGCTTCTAAGTCCAGTTAGGCATAGCAAAGGGGGGGGCCAGAGACTCCAGTAGGTTTTTACTGGTATTGGCGTGTTTAATTTCAAATTTCAATTTCAAATTTGGTTCCAGAATGGAGGGCAAAACCATGGTTCAAGCTGCTGCGAAATTTCCGACTTGTCGACGAGCTTGCGGCAATAGAACATGTGTTTACCTGCCCTACGAATGACTTAATAGATGGAAGGAGGCAAGATGTTGGACCGACAAGATGGACGACGCAAGTTTACGTCGACGACACTAATCGAGTTCGATTTCAGCCCCGAAACCTACAGAACCCCCCGAAGACCTATTGGACTCACTCGGCGGCTCTTGTTACCGATGAGCGACGAGTGTTA
Source organism: Tetraselmis chui (assembly GCA_026401115.1). Lineage (NCBI taxonomy): Eukaryota > Viridiplantae > Chlorophyta > Chlorodendrophyceae > Chlorodendrales > Chlorodendraceae > Tetraselmis > Tetraselmis chui. Next base: position 13,200 of record JAPMLY010002480.1, read on the forward strand.
CCAGCGAAAGAGGATACTGACATGTTCTAATTTCCTTGTGGCAAACATGAGATTGAAGACGCGACCCCGGAATGCACAACAGTGCGAGCTCTTACGGAGACAACTTGATTTAAGGTGAGCGAAACAAATTTACGCCTTTTAGGAACGGAGTTTTCCGGACAGAATAAGCGCTACGTGTATATCGCTCGCGTTCGACCCGGATCGATACCGAACGCTACGTCAATTTCTTGGGCAGTATGGGCTGCCATACAGGGAACTGACAAGTCAGGGCTAGACCGTTAACCACATAAATCCAACCTCTCCAAGGGTGTTCGGGGGTTTTACTCCCCCCCGGGGAGTGTGAGATGCGGGGTGATGGCTGCGTGCAATTAGGGGCGTGCGTAGGTGCATTGTGTGGAGGCGCGGCGAGAGGTCGTGCGTGATTTGATGCGGGATACAAGTAGGAGATGATGTAGCCATTGGACAGTGTGCGTGTGGAGTTGTGCAAGGATGCGGGACGTGTCGAGTCGTGTTTTGGAGAAGACTTTGTCCGGAGGGTCTGTGCGGAATGCAAGTAGAGAGGTGAGACTTGCGATGGTGGATGAGTGCGGTGTACCCGTGCGGCTCATGACGATGGGGAGGATGTCGACCTCGGTACCTGGGCAGTGGCTGCGGATGGCATTTGCGAGGGGTGTGTATTTGGCACAAATCAAGTGGGCTGTTTGGGAGAGGTTGTGGTCCGTGCAGTATTTCCATTCTCCTATTTGAATCTTTTTAATGGATGAGTATCGGCGGCGACCGTTTGTGTGGCCGACGAATCGAGGTTCGAGGAGGCGGATGAAGTCGGGTATGTGCGCGGGGGGTCGTAGCACGGGGGGGAGAATCTCAAGGGGGGGGATGGCTGGGCACGAGGTTAGGGAGTCGGGCGAGAGACCTTCGTCAGCAGCAACAAGGCGGGTGGGCATGTGGGTAGGATGAGGTGGATGGCAGTCAAGAGGGGTGTGGGTGGGTGTGGGGGAAGTGAATGATTTGATGGGTTTATTACCGAAGCTTGCAGTGATTGTCTCCCATCGTCCGCCGTTGTGGCGTTCCAAGAGGGAGAGTAGGAGTTTTAGCGCGCCGTTGTGGCGGTCCTGTCTTAGGCCAGACATGGTAGGGCAGTTACCGGCCATGTGGCCGTTGCTAGTGAATCGGCCACACATGGGGCAGCGCAGGGTGGGGTTGTGTGTGAGGAGGTGGGTGTTGTGGACTCCCTATATGAATTCTTGCTTGTGGGTGAATTGGATGTTAGTGAGTGTTGTGTGTTTTTTGTGGAAGGTGAAGTCGGCGCCGTCCTCCGCGGCGCGTGCGAGGAGGGCACCGTGTTTGGATGTTTGCGAGAGGGGGGTGTGAGTGTGTTTGGTGCTGTGGGTGTGAGCGTCAGTTTTGAAGTTTGTGTATCTGTAGGGTATGGGTTCTCCTAGGGTTTATGGAATGAGGGTGTATGGCCATGTCCTGTGGCCTATCGACAGGTTTGAACCTGTGGTGTATCTTGTGTCGGGTGGGTGACCGTCTGCGGCTTGGTTAGCTAGTGTGTCTGCGAGGTCGTTTCCTAGTGAGTGGTTGTGTGCTTTAATTTTGCCGAGGTGTGTGCGTACGCCTGCGTTGCATCGGGTTTTGAGGGTATGTGTGATGGAAAGGAGTGCGTCGCGGTGGATGTTGTGGCGGTAAGCGGATGGGCAGTTCAAGTAGCCTTGTACGAGGCGGAGGGAGCACGCACTGTCTGTAAGGAGGAGGGTGTGACCCAGTTGGAGGCCTATGTCTATGCCGGCTAATTCAGCGCGGTTGATAGTGTGCGAGGGAGGGGTAGAGGTCACCAGAATTTTGATGCGGGTGTCCGAGGTGGGGTGGGTGGCGGCTGCTGCTCCTAGGGGGGAGGAGCCGCCCAACTTGGAAATTGAAATTGAAATTGTTTACAACATGTACCGTATGCGCCGGTTTTTCACCAAAAGCCGGATGCGTCGGCTGCTGTCTCTGGGCCCTCCCAACTATGCCATACAGGGAACTTACAAGTCAGGGCTAGACCGTTAACCACCTAAATCCAACCTCTCCAATGGGGGTCGGGGGTTTTACTTCCCCCCGGGGAGGTGTGCAAGAAGAGGTGAGGGCTGCGTGCATTTAGGGTCGTGCGAGTGGACAATGTGCGGAGGCGCGGCGGGAGGTCGTGCGGGACTTGATGCGGTATATGAGTAGGAGGTGATGCAGCCATTGGACATTATGTGTGCGGAGTTGTGCAAGGATGCGAGACGTGTCGAGGCGTGCTTTGGAGACGAGTTTATCAGGAGGGTCGGTGCGCGCGGTGTGGAGGGAGGTGAGACTCGTGATGGCGGAGGAGTGCGGTGTACCTGGGCGGCTCATGACGATGGGAAGGATGTCAACCATTGTGCATGGCCAGTGGTTGCGGATGGCGTTTGCAAGGGGTGTGTATTTGGCACGTATGAGGTGAGCTGTGTGGGAGAGGTTGTTGTCCGTGCAGTACTTCCATTCCCCTATCTGAATCTTTTTGATGGATGCGTAACGGCGGCGACCGTTAGTGTGGCCAACGAACCGAGGTTCGAGGAGGCGGATAAAGTCAGGTTTGTGTGCGGGGGGTCGTAGCGCGGGGGGGAGAATCTCAGGTGGGAGGATTACGGGACACGAGGTTAGGGAGTCGGGTGAGAGACCTTCGTCAACAGCAACAAGGCGGTTGGGCATGTGGGTAGGGTGGGGTGGGTGGCAGTCAAGTGGAGTGTGGGCAGGAGAGGGGGAAGCAAATGGTTTGATGGGTTTGTAACCGAAGTCTGCGGCGATGGTTTCCCAGCGTCCTCCGTTGTGGCGCTCCAATAGGGAGAGTTTTTTTTGCAGCGCGCTGTTGTGTCGGTCCTATCTTAGGCCAGGCATGGATGGGCAGTTACCGGCCATGTGGCCGTTGCTAGTGAATTGGCCACATAGGGGGCAGCGCAGGGTGGGGTTATGAGTGATTAGGCGGGTGTTGTGGACTCCCCACATGAATTCTTGCTTGTGGGTGAATTGGATATTTGTGAGGGTTGAGTGTTTTTTGTGGTAAGAGAAGTCGGCGCCGTCCACCGCGGCGCGGGCGAGGAGGGCACCGTGTTTGGATGTTTGCGAGAGGGGTGTGTGTGTGTGTGTGTGTGTGTGTGTGTGTGTGTGTGTGTGTGTGTGTGTGTGTGTGTGTGTGTGTGTGTGTGTGTGTGTGTGTGTGTGTGTTTGGCGCTGTAGGTGTGTGCGTCAGCTTTGAGGTTGGTGTATCTGTAGGGAATGGGGTCCCCTAGGGTTTGTGGAATGAGGGTGTATGGCCAGGTCCAATGGCCTATCGTGACCTCTGAACCTGTGGTGTATGTGGTGTCGGGTGGGTGTCCATCCGCCGCGACTTGGTTGGCGAGGGTGTCTGCTAGGTCGTTACCTAGTGAGTGGGTGTGTGCTTTAATTTTGCCGAGGTGTGTACGGATGCCTGCATCACAGCGGGTTTTAAGGGTGTGTGTGATGGAGTGGAGTGTGTCGCGGTGGATGTTGTGTTTGTAAGCGGAAGGGCAGTTTAAGTCTCCTTGTATGAGGCGGAGGGAGCACGCACAGTCTGTAAGGAGGTGGGTGCGGCCAAGTTGGAGGCCTATATCTTTGCCAGCTAGTTCAGCGCGATTTATTGTGTGCGAGGGAGGGGTAGAGGTCACCAGGATTTTGATTTTGGCGTCCGAGGCGGGGTGGGTGGCCGCTGCTCCGAGGGGGGACGAGCCTCCTTTTTTCGAGCCGTATGTGTAGACAAAGTCCTGCCATTTCCAAGCAAGAGTACCTCTGGTGGGGGGGTATGTTAGATGCATGCGTTCCGGGAGGGGGTATGTGATGGGCTGAGTTGGGTTTGGGGGGAGGTGGTATATGCCTGCTGAGTGGGGTGAGTAGGCGTCGAAGAGGTGAGGAGGGGTGGTGATGGCGGGGTTGGGAAGGTGAGTGTCGTAGATAGATTCGAGAGTGTTGTCAAGTGCGGTCATGGCTGTGGGTGACGGGAGGGTGGAGAGTGCGCGGGGGTTGGCGACGAGGTATATGTCGACCATCCATCGTGTGCCGAATGGGGTAGGGGTGGGGTTGCCGGTGTGTTGGTCGGGGGGTAGGAAGGTGTTTGCGTCATTGGGGAGGGTGTAGAGGTGGTGGGTGTATGGGGAGTTGATGTATTTGGAGTGGCGGTAGAGTGTGTGTTCCTAGCGGGGGAGTATGAGGATGGTTGCGCTGGGTGTGTGAGGGGCTGTGAGGTGTGTGCTGGTGATTGCGTGTTCCATGGCGCGGCGCATGCATTCGTGGTCGTATTCGGGGTTCGCGATGTTGGTACCTTGCCATGTGTGTGGGGCATTGCTGCCGCTGGATGAGAAGACTATGTCTTCGGGGTAGAGGGCGTGGTAAGTGTTAGAGTGGAGGGATTTATTGAGGGGGTCGGAGTAGAGTTCTGTCTGGATGCGGAATGTGTGACGGAGAGATGTGAGGAGGTCTTCTCTAGTGGCCCATCTGTTACGGGTGGTGGTGGCGGGTGTGGGTGAGTGGATTTCTGAGCGGGAACCTAGGCGAGTGAGGAGGTGGTAGACCTCCTCCTCGAACGTATGCTGCGAGAGGTCGGGGCGAAAGAGTTGAAAGAGATGGCGGACTCGAGGGCAGTTGAGGGTGGTTACCGCGCGGCCGTCGGGAGTGCAGAGTATGGTTGTGTCGTGGAGGGATGGGTGTGCGTGGATGGCGAGTTTACCGGTAGGGAGCATGTCGAGGTCGGGGTTGATGGGGTCGTGGTTGAAGGTGATGAGGAGGTGTGACCACGGAGGGGGTTCTGGTTCTAGCAGAATGGGTGTGGTGGAGGGGACATAGCCGGAGTTAAATGCGGTGAGGGCGGTGGGGCCGGAGGGGGTCTCACTGATGGTGTCGTGTAGTTGTAGGCATGGGGCCCACTGGACTTCGTGGAGGTGGGTGAGGTCGTGTTGTTGGCCGCGAGCACACCACTCGCACTGCCATGTGGCGGGTCCCTGAGCTGGGCGGCATTGGGAGTGTATGGCAAAGTGCGGGCATGTGCAGCAGGTGGAGGTGGGTTCTTTGTGCAGTGGGTCATGACAGATGGAGCAGGCGGTGGGGGAGGGGGTGGGGAGGCATACCGATGTGGGGGTGGAGGAGATGAGGCGGAAGCCGTCGTCGAGTTGCAACTGAATGTCCCATTCCGTGAGGTGTTCCGGGGCCCATTCGACCATGTACTGCGTTTGGCCGTGTTATGTGTCCTTGTGTTTGGAGATGATACGCGTAACGTCACAGGGGGGGTAGTGGTGGTCCGAGGGGGTGAGGTATTCTGTGTCTAAGTGTGTGGTGGGTGCGGTGGGGGTGGGGTGAGTGGTGCGGGAGGTGTAGATGCCGGAAGAGAGGGTGGGGGGTGAGCGAGGGAGGTGTGGGGAGAGGAGGGGAATCCATGAGGGGTGTATAGTGGTGGGGGGGATGCTTGTTTGGTAGTGAGGCTTGTGAGGGGGAGGCGGTTGTGGATAGTATCGAGGGGTTCGGTGAGGATTGCGGCGAGGAGGCGGATGGGAACTGAGAGTGGGGTGGTGGACCTCGTGAGTGTGGTGATGGACTTGCATGATTTGAGGATGAAGGAGGATGAGGTGGCTCTGAGGAGGACTTGTGGCCACGTGGTGATGTTATTTTTCCAGAGGGGGGTGAGGCGTGGGAGGAGGGAGGCGTGTGTCTTGCGGTGAGGGAATTCGCAATATGCTTGTTTGTATGTGTGAGGGTCGGTGATGTGTGTGGCTTTGTCCCGGAGTGAGGCGAGGAGGGCGTTGTCTTGAGTGGTGAAGTGGGCGCGGATAGTGGAGGCGATAGGGTTGGTGAGGGTGAGTGGAGGGATGTTGTGGAATAGGGTGCCCGCATCGCGCTGAGCTCTGACTAAGCACTTGAGTGTGGGTGGGGTGTAACAGGTTGACATGATGGATTCCGAGGGCCAGTAGGAGTACGTGGTGGATAAGGTGCGGATGTGTGCGCGGGCCATGTGGCCTCTATAGCCTGAGTTGTTCATGATTTTATGTAGGTGGTAGACTGTGAGTTGTGCGGCGTGGGCTTTGAGGGATGGGAGGCCGTATCCTAGGTCTGAGGTAGGGCGGTGGAGGGCGGTGCGGGGAAGGTTACGTACCGAGGAGACGGCGGAGCGGAGTGCGCGGCAGAGTTGTCCTTCTAGAGTGTCGAGTTGGGAGTCGGTGAAGAGGCCGAGCTGGAGGGTGAAATGCTTTCCGATGAGGAGTCCACGGATGACCCTGATTCTGCGGGATTGTGTTAGTGAGGAGGTGGAAAGGGTGGTAATGAGGGATGCAGTGGTATGTTTGAGTTCGTGCCAGTGTTTGGTGAAGTTGAGGGAGGTGTTCAGTTCTACTCCTAGGACTCGGTATGTGTCCTTGGGGCCAATGGAGGAGATGTGGGCCGGGGTGGAGTTTAGGGAGATGAACTGAGTTTGCAGGCGGGATGCGAGGAGGGTACTGTTGGCGAGGGTGAGGGCGTTGCATGTGCGCCAGAGGGCGCTGGTGATGCAGCATTTGCGGATGTTGACGGTCATGCCCGTGTAGGAGCTGAAGAGGGAGAGTTTCCTGAGCTGGATGGTCATGTTGGGGGTCGAGCCCGTGGCAAGGCTGAGGTCGTCAGCGAAGCCGTGGCCATGGTATGTGGCTGTGGGTTCTGTGGGGTCGACGTTAGTGGCGGGGGGGCCTGGGCGGTAGCCCCGGCTTCCCACTGTGAGCCAGCGAAGGAAGGGTTCAAGGAAGAGGGTGAATAGAAAGGGGGAGAGGGTGTCGCCCTGGAGGGTTCCGCGATTAATATCGATAGAAGGGGTGGGGCCATGTGGAGTAATATAATCTGTGGTTGAGACCCCGTAGAGGTGTTCGCATGTGTCGACAAAGGTGGGGGGCATACCGAGTTGACGCATGTGTTTGAACATGATACGGTGGTCCGCGGCGTTGAAGGCACCTTTGAAATCCGCGTACATGACGTAGATGTCTTTGTTGTGGAGTTTCGCGTCCTCCATCGTCATCATGAGGGAGGAGAGGGCGTCGTGGATGCTGCGGTGTTGTCGGAATCCGTCCTGTTGGTCGCTGAGAATGCCGTGGGTTTCGGCGTATTTCGAGCCTGCATCCTTGATTAGTGCTGTCCATAGTTTAAGGAGGTTATTCATGAGGGCGATAGGGCGGTAGTTATCGAGGAGGGAGGGGTCGCCTTTTTTATGTAGGAGGCATGTTGTGCTGTGGCACCAATCAGGAGGAGTGTAGGATTTGTGGGCGAGGAGGGAGAGGAGAGAGAAGAGGGCGGAGCGGGTCGCCGGTGGTAGGAATTTGAGTATTTCATTGGGGATACCGTCGGGGCCGGGGGCTTTGCCGGTGCCTAGGGAGTTTAGTGTATTATCGAAAGTGTCGCGGGTAATCATGTCGGCAAGGGGGAGAGAGGGGTCACCGCGGGGCTCGATGGTAAAGTTGTCGGGGTTGTCGGGGAGTTCCCACGGGGGGGTGGGTAGGTCGTTTGGGGTGGCGCGGCCGAGTTCGGAGGCGAAGTGAGAGTGTACCGCGTCAATGACGGCGGAGGGAGAGGATGCGGTAGTTCTATCGGGTCTAGTAATGCGGTGGAGGGTGGAGGCGGCGCCGGCGGGGGGTAGGAGGCCGCTTTTAATTTTCAATCGGCGGTGGGAGAGTTTGGGGCAGGTGTCGTAGGCCGCATTGGCTCGAGTTTTTATTTTCTTTATCTTATCCGTGGTGGTGGCGTGAAGGAGCTGGTGTACACGTGCTTGGCATTGTTGTTTGATGGTGTCAGGGGAGAGATATTAAGTTGTGTTTAAGAGGGCTTGGGCGAAGGGGAGGGGGCCGGTGTTTTTGCTGCATTTACGGAGTTTGAGTATGTGAGTGCGTGTTTTATTTGTGAGCCAAGTAGGGTCAAGGGACGCTTGGGGTGGGCGGGGTTTTTTGGCGGGGAGTAGGGGCCAAACTGTGGCTGCGTGGTCCATGTGTTGGGAGAGGAGTGTAGTGAATTGTGAGGCAAGGGTGTCGAGGGTGTCGGGGGAGGCCGAGGTGTGTGAGGTGTTGAGAATTTCTGCGTGGAGGGCGGCCGTTTGGTTGATGAGGTCGGGGGTGCTTGATTGGTACGCTTTTATGCTGTCGGGTGTGAGAGGAAGTCGAAAGTTGAGTTTGCGCGTCGTGTGATGTGTGTGGGGGTGGGTATGGGGAGGGGGGGATGTGCCATGAGGGAGAAAGGGGCGGGAATGTCGAGGTGTATTGCAGAGTGGTCAGTAAAGTGGGAGGGGGAGGGGAATATCGAGGAAGAGGAAGGTGGGAGGGTGAGAGGTGAAGGGGGCGTGGTGAGCCAGTGGTCAAGGCAGCCCCCGCTGCGGGGGAAGGTAGGGATGGGGTTGTGGAGGGGTTGGAGGTGGGATTTGAGTAGGGAGGTGAGGGCAGGGTGACCTGTATTTGTGGTGGTGGTTGTTTGGAAGTCCCCTCCCCAGAGGGTCTGGTGGTGCGGGTGGTCGTCAGCTAGGCGGAGGCCCCATGCTGCAACTTCTGCGTATAGGCGGGTCAGTTGGGGGGTGGAGAGCTGGGGCATATAAGTACCTATAAGGAGGTAAGGGGTGCCTGAGTGGGGAACGATTTTTAGTCCGGCGATATGGGGGATGAGGTGGGGGGGCGGGGTTAGGACAGTGGCATACTGGAATGAGGCTCTGCGGATCGCGAAGAGAACGCCTGCGTTGGGTAGGGGCACAGATGAGTAGCAAGGTCGGGAGCTTTTGAGGTGGTATTGGGGGAGGGCTATGCGCCAGCGGGACTTGTGGGTGTCGTGGTCGGTTTCGGTGAGGATGAAGACGTCCGGACGGTGCGAGGTGGAGAGGTGTTCAACATCCATGATGGAGGTGTGGAGGCCGCGGGTGTTGAGGGTGATGAGGTGAAGTGGTTGGGATGTGTGGTGCGGGAGGATGGGGGAGGGAAGGGAGGGGGTGGTGCTGGGGGGGTCGTCGGGGGGGCGCTCGACGGGCGGTGGTTGGAAGGGAGGGGGGGCGAGAGGAGGGGAGGGGGGGATGAGGGGAGTGGGTGGGGGCTGAGGGGGGGGGGGTGGTGTGGGGGGGTGGAGGGGGTCGAGAAGGTGGGGGCGTCCCTGTGGGAGGGGGGCGGAGCGGAAGGTGTGGTTCCATAGGAGAGTGTGTAGGGAGTAAACCGAGGACCGGGGGTCGAAGGGGGGGGGTTGTATGTCTGGTCCGGGGGGGCTGTGGTGCCCTTTTTAGAACCGTTTGTGTATACGAAGTCCTGCCTGTTCCAAGCAAGATTTCATGCGGTGGGGCAGTAAGTTAGTTTCATGCGTTTCATGCGGAGGGGGTAGGTAAGGGGGTGTGAGGGGTTGGGGGGGAGATGGTATATGCCTGTTGTGTGTGGTGAGTAGGTGTCTATGAGGTGTGGGGGTGGGATGGTGATGGTGAAGTTGGGGAGGTGCGTGTCGTAGATAGACTCGAGAGTGTTGTCAAGTGCGGTCATGGCTGTGTGTGAAGGTAGGGTGGAGAGTGCTAGGGGGTTGGCGACGAGGTAGATGTCGACCATCCATCGTGTGCCGAATGGGGTAGGGGTGCGGTGGCCTGTGTGTTGGTCGGGGGGTAGGATGGTGTTTGCGTCATTGGTAAGGGTGTAGAGGTGGTGGGTGTATGGGGAGTTGATGTATTTGGAGTGGCGGCATGGAGTGTGTTCCCATCGGGGGAGTATGAGGATGGTTGCGCTGGGTGTGTGAGGGGCTGTGAGGTGTGTGCTGGTGATTGCGTGTTCTATGGCGCGGCGCATGCATTCGTGGTCGTATTCGGGGTTGGTGATGTTGGTGCCGTACCATGTGTGTGGGGCATTGCTGCCGCTGGATGAGAAGACTATGTCTTCGGGGTAGAGGGAGTGGTAAGTGTGAGAGTGGAGTGATTTGTTGAGGGGGTCTGAGTATAGTTCTGTCTGGATGTGGAATGTGTGGCGGAGTGTTGTGAGGAGGTCCTCCCTAGTGGCCTATCTGCTACAGGTGGTGGTTGCATGTGTGGGTGAGTGGATTTCTGAGCGGGAGCCTAGACGAGTGAGGAGGTGGTAGACCTCCTCTTCGAACGTGTGCCGCGAGAGGTCGGGGCGATGGAGTTTCGTTACGAGACTTTTGGAAAACCGATCGACGGGTGGATGAACAAGAACGTCCGACTAGAGGACATAAGTTTGGACGCAATTATGACAGAATTGGATAAATTCGACATCATCCTCGGTCAACCTTGGTTATAAGCCGTCAACCCGGATATAGATTGGTCTACTAAAACGATTCGCAACATTAAAACTGGCGAAGCTATGGTGTCTGGCGACGAGTACACCGTACGTGTGGCAGTACATTACTTGGAGGCGGATGCGATGGCAAAGCTGCTTAGACAACAACCAGCAGACCTCTTCGTGATTGGACTACGAGAAGTACATGACGCGGTCGACGACATCAATACCGATCAACAACCCGAGCGGACGACTTCGTTACGAGATTCCTTGAACGAGTTTACGGACATCATTAAGAAGCCTGACGGTCTACCACCAACGCGCGAGTGCGACTTCGAGATTAACTTGGAATGCGATGAACCACCTAAGACGCAAACGTACCGTATGTCACCGGCAGAACTCCGAGAGGTTCAGGTACAATTACAAGATTTACTCGCAAAAGGTTGGATTCGTCCGTCTAAATCTCCGTACGGTGCCCCGACTTTATTTGTACGCAGGAAGGATGGTACCATGCGCATGTGCGTAGACTATCGGAAGCTCAACGACCTTACGAGGAAAGACCGTACACCGTTACCCCGGATTGAAGAATTACTCGACTCGCTATGTGGGGCTCATTATTTCAGTACGATGGACATGTATAAGGGCTATCACCAAGTTCGAGTTAAGGAGCGCGACATACATAAGATAGCATTCCGAACTCATTACGGATTGTTCGAGTACTGCGTTCTACCCTCCGGACTCTTTAACGCCCCAACTGGATTCCAAGCGATGATGAATCGAGTTTTGGCCCCCGTATCTTGGCAAGTTCTGCGTGGTATATCTGGACGACGTGTTGATCTATAGTAAGACAGCCGATGAACACCTCGAGCATATTTGGCTCGTGTTACGAGAGCTCCAGCGACACCATTTGCATATCAAACTCTCTTAGTGTTACTTCGGACGATCGAGCGTCAACTTCCTGGGACAGGTGGTGGAAGCTGGACTGATCCGAATGGACCCCAACAAGGTGGAGGCAATACAAAATTGGCCCCGGCCGAAATCTGTGACAGAAGTACGTGGATTTCTGGGACTTGCTGGATATTACCGGAGGTTTATCAACCAATTCGCAACCCTAGCAACCCCATTAACGGATCGGACCAAGAAGACACCGAAATTTCGCTAGACCCCTCAAGCCGAGTCAGGATTCGAGCAAATTAAAGACGCGATGGTACGTGCACGAGTTATGGTAATTCCGGACACTTCTCCAAATGCAAGGTAAACTATGTACACGGATGCTTCTGGATTTGCAGTAGGAGTTGTGCTATTACAAGACCAAGGTATTGGACTGCAATCTGTTGGGTACCATGCTCGAGAGATGAACTAGCATGATGTACACTACCATGTCCACGAATAAGAGCTAATGGCAGCTCGCGACGCTCTACTGATATTCCGTTGCTACTTAGATGGCGCGGCGGGATTTACGGTAATTACGGACCACGACACATTGCGACACTTCTTTCGGCGGCGCGATTTGTGTACTCGACAGGTGCGATGGCTTCAAGTTTTGCGCCTTATCAGCGACAGGTGGACATCGTGTACAAGAAGAGAGCAGTCAACCATGCAGATGCCTTGTCTCGCCGACATGGCTTGAAGGACTCATTACAAAAGCAAATGTTACGCGATTGGACCAACGACGAAGCAGAATGCGAGTTACACGCGCGAATTTTTTCCTTGGAATCCCGGTTACATTTTTAGGCTTACCCGGAAATCTCTGCCTACCTGGCTGGTACGTCAATCAAATGGGCTCTTGTACGCCTACGGGAGAAGAGTCAATGTTCCGAACGTCTCTACAATGCGATCAAGAGTATTGTACGAACTACACGACGAACCGACCGCGGGACATCATGGTATTATTAGACTATTGGCAGCAGTGACCCGAACGTTTTGGTGGCCCAACACGAAGCGGACATGACAACACTATGTACGCAGCTGTGTTACCTGCCAACGTAACAAGGCAACGCGACACAAGCCACATGGACTCCTTCAATCGCACGAGGTACCGACCAGGCCCTTTGAACACGTATCGCTTGACCTGATTACGGACCTTTCGTGACTGCGATAGGTATGATGATGTGGTGGTATTCGTCTGTATGCTTACGAAATGGAAGATTGTCGAGCCAATTACGAAAACAATTACCGCGGAGCAATTAGCGAAGGTTATGCACCGCGCTGTTTTTCGACATTTTGGCTTACCACGGAAATTAATATCCGATCGAGATCCCCGGTTAATGAGCGACTTTTGGCAAACCCTATTTAGGGCCGTTGGCACCAAGCTTAACATTTCTACGAGCTATCATCCTCAGACACATGGCCAAACCGAACGAGTGAATCATGGAAGCAAGTCATACGTTGCTACGTGCACCCCTTGCACGACGACTGGGTTCAACACCTTACCAACGTGGAGTTTGCGATCAACGAAGCGTTTTCTACGTCGACGACTATGTCTCCATTTAAGGCGACACTGGGATTTGAGCCGACATCTCCAACGACGGCTACATTTGAAGACAACGAGCCTAGCCGTACTTTACCGGAGCAAGTGAAGATTATGGTCGAGATGCACAGATTTGCCCACTACTGCGTCAAAGCAGCCCAAGCACATATGCAAGAAGCTGCAAATCGGCACCGGTTACTAGTACCTTTTACAGTTGCCGACAAAGTTAAGCTCAAGGCGACAAATCTACGATTTGTACAACAGCCATGTTCTAAACTATGCGACCGCTACATTGGACCGTTTCTCATTACGGAGGAAGTTTCTCCGGTTGCATTTCGGCTTTAGCTACCCCTTGGAGTGCGGATTCATGATGTTGTACTCGCCAGTCTACTAGAAATATGGAATGTAGACACATAACATGCCGACAGTGCGCAGCCAATTCCGATTGTGCACGATGTGAAGCAATTTGAAGTGGACCAAATACTCGATGTGGCTTTTAACTCCAACGGCACTAGACTTTTGTTCAAAGTTCGTTGGGCAGCACCGTTCAACGTACCTAGCGAGGATACTTGGGAACCCATGCGAGGAGTCGACCACTTAAACATCTTTTCCGGATTTCTTCGAACGGATGTTTATCGACAATTTACTAGGACTCATGACTTCGTCAGATTTCGCAACCGCTGGCTTGCAAGAACCCCTAAGAAACCAAGACCGTGAGTACTGCAGAGTGAGGACGCTGGTGCTTAAGGAGGGGAGAGTGTCATATCCTAGCCCATTTCGCGAAGTGCTAGTATCTGGCATTATTTACTTCCTCTAAATGGTATCTGTATCTTAGCGATATTCAGTGACTCTTTTATTGTCATCACGGCATTACCATTGTATCGCCGTATTTCCCCCGAAAAGTACATAGTTACTAGCAGTATCTCTTCTAGATAGTTCGTCTCTAGATAGTTCTAAGAGCTTGTGCGATAAGGTTAGATAAACGGTAAAGATAATCTCATATAATTTGTATCGCTAGTAATAGTTTGGTTTAGTTAACCGGCAGCACAAGCTACATGTTCTGAGGCTGTTTCTAGAATACCTCATACGTGGATATTTAAGACTAGGACTTAATGGCCGAAGGGAGAGACCCATACCGGTACAGACTAGAATTACGCCACACCTAGATTGTAAGAAACCTTGTTCCTAATCTATCTTATCAATTCTCTCTACGGCGCCCGTCGCGAGCCTTGCGAAAGCCTTAGGTCTCCCCTGGGGGCGAGGCATGATGCTACGCAGGTTAGAGGTGGGTCGCAGCCGGAGGAGCGGCACGGTCTAGCGGCGGCGGTCCTTAGGATCACCCGCCGCCGGAAAAGCCCGGTACGGGGGGTTTTTTGGAAAAATTCCCGTACCCACCATCTTTTGAGAGCCGGCGACTCGATCCATGTGTTCTTCCAACCCCTTCCCTAGTCGGTGCCCGGTTATCGATAGGCTGCCTCAAGCAATGTGCCTAGGGGCATCGTTACGGCACACTGCTCATAAAGGCGGCCCCCTAACAACATAAACTACCGGGGGAGGGTACGGACGGCCACAACGCGATCAGATAGGTGTTGGAAACAGACGGAACAAGGACATGGGACATGAAAAAATCTGGCTCGGCGGCAGGAGAGCCAGCCGGACACTGTATGCAGCCTAGTTATTTTCTCTTCTCAGCCCCCGAAGGAGGAGAGAAGACTCGGCCAGGAGGCGCGTTGCGTCGGGAGGAGCAGCTAATACCTCGGGCGGGGTTGAGCACGGATCGAGACGGGACCGACGACGACCTATGCGAGGGGGGTTTTCACCTGCCTTTCCCCCCTAGCTCCGGCACGACCGGAGTCGCACATGAGCCGAGGTCAGGCAGGTTCACCTCGACCAGCTCATGCTGAGCAGCCTTGCTGATCAGCGACCCTATTGAACCATGCAAACACAGTTAGTGTGGAAGATAACTTACGCAAACGTAGCTACAATCACAGTCCCGCAAACGGAACAGTTACGGCGACAACTAGCCTACAAGCGTGGTGTCGGGACAACAGAAGTGTAAGAGCTGTAGCCTAGCGATAGCTCTGTACCGAGTCAAACAGTTTATCGGTATGTCCGATCTAGACATGTACTAATCATATCTAGAGTAGCTTACAGTAGCTATCTGCAACTAATACGTATGCGGTATTACTTACAACACCCCCCCGGAAGGTAGCTACGGGATGAAGCGTTGCATTGGGTCTTGTCCTCCAAGGATCGCACTTCGGTGTCTTGCTAGTGCAGGTCCTGGGAGGGGTTTGGTGAGCATGTCAGCCACCATCTGGTCAGTGGGGAGGTACCTCAACTTGATGGTCCCTTGCTCCACGTGGTCTTTGAGGAAGTGCCACTTCAGGCCGATGTGTTTAGTCTTCTCGCTGACCATTCTGGGTCTTCTCGCTGACCATTCTGGGAGTATGGTGTTTAGTCTTCTCGCTGACCATTCTGAGGCATTCTGGGAGTATGCAATGGCGCTTTGGTTGTCCTCCCATATGGTGGTGGTTTCGGTGATGGGGGAGTCGAAGATCTCCCCCAGGAGTTGTCGGAGGTGGAGTCCCTCCTTGGTGGCGTCAGCCGCAGAGTAGTACTCGGCTTCACACGTGGATTGAGCCACACAAGTCTGTTGTTTGGACTTGTAACTGATGGGCCCGCGTCCGAGGGTGAAAAGATAGCCGGAGCGAGACTTGCCGGTGCTGCTGTCGTTGGCCCAATCAGCGTCGGCAAAGCCTGTGAGTTGGAGGCTGTGGTCCAGGCCCCCCCCCAACGTCAGGCGCATATCGATGGTGCCATGGAGGTAGCGGAGGACCTTTTTCAGAGCCTGCAAGTGTGCCTCGGTGGGCGAGGCTTGGGCAGAGCCGAGGATGCTCAACGCCGTGGAGACATCGGGGCGTGTACAAACGGCTGCATACTGGAGGCTGCCCAGGAGGCTGGGGTAGACGTCCTTGGCCACCCCTGTGAGAGAGGGCGAATTCAAGTATGCGAGGCCGGCGAGAAAGCCCGGGTCCATCGGAAGTGACGACGGCTTAGAGTCGGACATGCCGTACTTGGCGAGGATGTCGCGCAGGTACTTGGACTGGTCCAGCGAGATCGTGCGCGTGGAGCGATCGCGGGTGATGTGCATGCCGAGGAGTTGGGAGATGTCGCCGAGGTCCTTGATCTTGAACCGTGCTCCGAGTTGGGCTTTGAACGATGCGAGCCAAGTGGCATCATTGCAGGCCGCGGGAATGTCATCGACGTACAGGGCGATCATGGCGAAAACGTGGCCGGTGCGGAAGATGTAGATGCACGGGCCGGAGACGCATTGTTGCCATCCATGGTCGACGAGCCATGCACGAAGTAGCATGTTGAACTCGCGGGGGGACTGCTTAAGGCCGTAGAGGCAGCGCTTGAGGTGACAAACCTTGGACGTTCCATCGGTGAAGCCGAGGGGCTGGCGGATGTACACATCCTCACGGATGGGGGCGTAGAGAAACGCTGTGTCGATGTCAAGCTGGCAGAGTTCAAGGTCGCGGGCGGCTGCGATGGTTATGAAGAGGCGCAGGCTGGCCATGCGGATGACCGGGGAGAAGGTCTCCGTGTAGTCCAGTCCGGCGCGTTGACTGCACCCCTTGGCGACGAACCGCGCTTTGAAGCGGGAGACGTCGCCGGCTGTATCCGACTTGACTTTGAAGATCCACATGTTGTTGACGACCATGCGGCCTGGGGGGAGGTCCACAAGGTCCCACGTGCCGTTGCTGATGAGGGAGGAATACTTCTGTTGCATAGCGGCTTGCCATTGGGGGGCTTGGGCGCTGTCGAGCGCAGCCCGGTAGGATTTTGGTTCCACACACTCTCGGGCGGAGAGGAGGGCGACGGCGGTAGAGGACGTGCCGGCAGGTGTGTGTGGGGGACCCGTGACAAGGTCGGGGACGTGAGGGTGCTCAAATATGTCCTCTTGAGCTGTGCCTTGTTCAGGATCACAACACGCCGTTACGAGGGTTGGTGGGTAGTCGGACAAGTGGGCAACCATATCGCCGTAGCGAATGGGATTGGAGCGGAGCCGAGCATTGCGAGGGGCTGCCGGGGGGGGTAGGGGTGAGTCTGCGGGTACGTCTTCCGAAGAGTCGGTGATGGCCGAGTCGACGGAGGGTTGTGTGTCGAAGCCTGGTGTGTCTTCCTGAAAGACAACATGTACGGAAGTGGTGATGCGACGCGTTTCCGGATTGTAGACACGATACCCGGGTGCGTCAGGGGGATAGCCCACCATGACGCCGCGAAATGCTTTTTCACTGAGTTTCCGACGTTGTTTGTCGGGGACCTTGGCGAAAACGGCGCAGCCGAAGACGCGGAACTTGGAGGCGTCGGGCACTGACGACGTAAGGAGTGTGAGGGGGACGTCCCCATTAGGTCCGACCGAGCGATTGTATGTGCGGTTGCGAAGGTACACAACAGTGCTGACAACGCACGACCACATGGAGTTGGGAACGGCCATGTTGTGGAGCATCGCCGATGCATTGTCCCGGATAGTGCGCCAGGGACGTTCGGCCTTTCCGAGCATGTGGTGGGCGTATTGGGCAGAGAACTGCACCCCGACGCCGAGGTGTGCGCACATCCGGCGAGTGACAGCAGCTTCAAACACAGAATCTGAGTCAAACTTGAGGACCGGGGCGAACGCGCCCGTCTGGGAGTGATGGCGGGCATGCAGGTGTTTGATGTCCAAGAGGATGGTTTCCAATTCCGAACATGCGTCGTCTTTAGACTTAAGGAACCGCACCCACATGTAGTTGGTGTGGTGGTCGATGGCGAGCAAGCAGTAACGGAGGCCATGTGGGGAGGGGACATTGACCGGGCCCCAGAGGTCAGCGGACATGTTGAGGAGGGGGTGGGATGGCTTTGCGCAAGCGGCTGTGTTGCGTGGTGCAGCTGTGGCTTTGTGAAGTAAGCAAGAGTCGCAAGAAACTTTGGTTACAGCGCTAGTTAACACAGGGCTAGTCGGGACACCGTGATTATGCTGGGCATGAAGGCTTTGCATGTTGAGGTGGCCAAATCGACGGTGCCATAAGACGGGATCACACTAGGCAGTAAGGGCAACCTGAGGTGAGGGGTCAAGTGCCGCCGGTGCGGATGGGCTTGAAGGGAGGTCCGGCTGGTGGGGAAGGAGGTAGAGACCGTTTCCGGACGGTTTTAGCACACCCATGCCTGTGGGTACCAAAAGTAAACCAGTGTCAGAGTTGGAGGGGAATATGAATTCACAGCTGCTGTGAGTTTGCATCCAGCTGACACTAAGTAGTCTGCCGATACGCTGTGCGGAGCGAGATGATAGGTCAGGGGTGTAGAGTGCATACACAGTGCGGTGAATGAGCTGGCCAGAGGCAAGTCTGACAGAAATCCGCACTGAGCCACTGCCCTTAATGTCAACGCCGACACCGCCCACGCGAGAGGGAGCGGAGGGGGGCGTGAATTTCACGAAGTCATCTCGGAACGCGGTGAGGTTAATCGAGCACGCGGAATCTACGACCCAAAACTTTGACAGGTTACGACCCGGGGCGAGGGAAGAGGGGAATGCCACAGAGCTGAATGGGACACTCACCTCGTCGTTAGCGTAGTCATCAGCGCAGTCCTCGAGGGTGGGTAGGCAGTCGGTGTCATCGGCGGGGGCGTCGTCGGCAGGGACGTCGCTCAGAAGCGCAGCGTGAGCAGAGGGGGTGCCGTCAGCGGCGCCGTACTTCTGGACTGTCAGCCTACGCTTGGCGAGATTCCACTTAAGGATAGCGTCATCCGTGGCAGTGCAGGCGGACATGAGATGGTTGAGGCTGCCACACACGCCACACTTGTTGGGTCGATGGCCGCGAGGGTTACGGTGTGGTGGGCCTCGACCGCTGTGCGAGCCGCGGCCCGCAGCGACGAACGCGGAGATGGGAGGGGGTGATATGGCCGAAGCGGGTGTGTCCGGAGCAGGGTCGTCGTCCATGTTGTGCGCCAGGTGGAGAATGTTGGCCATCACTTCATCAGCCGACATGATGTAGTCCGTGTCAAAGGCGTTGATGACGCATTGCTTCGCCTGACCGTGTGGGCCGCTGCTGGAAATACCGCGCAGCATGAGGAGACCGAGGTGGTGGGGGTGGATGGCAACGGAGCCATCATCCAATTGGCATGTGTCGTTGTAGTCGTCAAAGGTCTAGCGCATGTAGTGGACATAGTCACTGAGTGACTAACCAGGGCGCTGTCTAACCGTCAGGTTGTCCAGGAGGGACAAGGAGCGAGCAAAAGACCGACAGTCGAGGCGTTCACAAAGGATGTCCCACGCGGCAGCGGCGCAGTCAGGGCGTGCTGGAGACACGCATTTCATCGCTTGGTCAGCGCGCTTATTCGCGCTGGCTGCATGGAGAAGCAGCGTGTAGGCGTAGTGTTGCGCTTGTTCGTCGAGCCAGACGCCGGAGTCGCGGATGGCCAGCTGTGGAATGAGGTATGCGGCCTTGATGGAGAGGAAATTAAGGAAGGTCCTCTTCCATTGCTTTAAGTCCGTGGTCGGGCACATGACGGGGACCGACATCTTCATGGACCGGTTGAGGGCGTCCTTGTCGAAGCCGGGGGCTTCGTGTGCCGCCCGGTTGATGACCACCGGGTCAATAGTGGGGCGACGACGGCCACGGGTGGCGGGGTCGCCATGTTGGACTGGGGGAGAGTGCCGGCCATGGAAGGGAGGAGGTGGGCCACCGGGAAAGGGAGAGCGGCCGGCCATGGGACGCGGCGGGCCGTACGAGTGCGGGTGGTCACGGTGGTCACGGTAGGGGGGGACGAGGTGAGGGGGCGCCTCCGGGATATGAGGGCCGGGGTGGTGAAGGGCATATCCAGCGGGGGGGAAGGGGGGAGGGGGGAGGGGGGAGGTGGTGGGAGGTGATCAACCCGGATGGCGTGACGCGAGGGGTCGTGGTGCGCTTCGGCACGCGAGGGCTCGCGGGGCGCATCGTGACGGCGCTGTGCGACTGTGGGGTCGCCAACAGGAGCTGCAGGAGTAGCAGCAGCAAAGAATGTTGCTGCGTCCGGGGGTACGTTACCAGGCTGGGGATGTTCAAGCAGGTGGAGGGTGTGGCCGTCGTGGCTGTCCCGGGCGGGTTCGAGGTGAGCATCGTGGCGGCGCTGAGCTACAGGGGGGTGCGGATTAGCACCCGCAGCAGCAACAGCACCCTCGGCCGACTGCGAGTCGAGACGAGCTGTTATGCGCGCCACTTGCGCAACGAGCAGCGCGAGAGTATCCGGGGGGTGATCGACCGTGCTCTGCTGAGAGCTTGACTCGGGGGAGTAAGGAGGTGAAACAAGCGGAGTTTTCGGCGCCATTTCGGCAGAGGGCGAAAAAGAAAGAGCGGAATAAAAAACAGGCAGCGGTAAAAACCGCTAGCCGGACTCGTGCCTAACAGCGGTATGCAAAGAGACGGCATCATGCCCGCCGACCCCTCGGCCTGTAGCCCCGGGGTGTCTCAGAGCACCTTCTCTTTATCCTCCACCCAGTGTGGGGCACAAGTCGAGGCCAAGGCCAGGACAGGTGGAGCGCTGCGCTGGTGGCTGATTCGCTAGGATAATATGAAAATAAAAAAGGTAAGCTACGGCTGGCGTGCAACCTGTGGATGCGTATTCACCCGATGGTGCGCCCCCCCGTTGTCCAGCTTGGACCTATGTGCACCCTGTCCACACACGACGAGTGCGTCGGTGTGGGTGGTTGGCTATCTCCGTCGGGTGGCTGACTAAAGAGGGGTGGTGGCGGGTTTTAAATCGCAGTTTATACTGGCGATACCGCCGACTACAGGTTGAAAGTACTAGTTTTCTAGATAAACTTGCCTTCTGCGGGAGAGCTGTCGATCGCAGCTCGCCGAACCAGGTTGTCGCGCGTGAGTGACGTGAGGCGAGGGCCCATAACCTATTGAACCATGCAAACACAGTTAGTGTGGAAGATAACTTACGCAAACGTAGTTACAGTCACAGTCCCGCAAACGGAACAGTTACGGCGACAACCAGCCTACATGCGTGGTGTCGGGACAACAGAAGTGTAAGAGCTGTAGCCTAGCGACAGCTCTGTACCGAGTCAAACAGTTTATCGGTATGTCCGATCTAGACATGTACTAATCATATCTAGAGTAGCTTACAATAGCTATCTGCAACTAATACGTATGCGGTATTACTTACAACAGACCCCGCAGCGGCTTGCGCATGCCGCGAATCGTGGAGACTAACGACATTTTGTATTTCATAGTGTATCCAAAAAAAAAACGTATAGATCAAAAATTAATAAATACCTTGATACGTGTATGTTTTAGACGGTATCATCACTGCCAATGGAGAGGTTGGGATTAGTGGTTCACGGTCTACCTCTTGCTTATGAGTCCTACAGATTGGCGTAGCACAAGGGGGGCCCAGAGACAGCAGCCGTTTTATATTGGTATTGTTGTAAACAATTTCATTTCATTTCATAGCCTCAAATAGCTATTGTATCGCACTAAATAGCGATTTCTTCAATACATTGGTGTAGCGACATGCAAATGCTCTCGACAATCCGTGCATGTGCAAAGTGTCAAGTGTGGAGGTAGGGCGGCTGGTAAGTTTGTGTTGATAGTGTGTTGGTGTATTTCATTTGAGGTTGTGCATGGGGTGGGAGCGGGGCGTCGGACTTTCATGGGGCGGAGTTCCATGTCCGTTGTGGAGTTAGGGAGGATTTACGGCCTTGCCAGCCGAGGCTTTCGTATGGCGAGGGTGGGAGGCTCCTAGGGATCCATCCGTCGAGGTTTTGCGCATGCCGGCGAGTGTAAGGTCCTTGGAACGGGTGGCCGCTCGGAGCTTGAGAGAGGGTGGCGAGTGTAGGGATGGCAGTGAGAGTAGGAAAAGGTTATGGAGGGGGGAGGAAGTTGCAGGCAAGGTGTGGTAGGTGTTAGGGAGAGGTCGATTGAGAGAGCGGCATGGAGACATGGGGCTGCCGATTTCGTTTCAAACATGCTTCGGGGCTTCCGAGATATGCATTGGAGCATGCCGAAAGAAAGTGGGGACTGTGAGGACGGGGAGATATGTGTATCGCGTAAAATGTTGGGGTTACGGGAACGTGACTGCGAGATTGTGTCTGGAAGGGCGGGGCGAAAGTGCATGGGCACGTAGATACGCGAGGGAGCGGACGATCGGATAATTATTCGGGTAGAGCAATTTGTGACGAGTACAGTCATCTAACAATACATTACATGACATTGTATAGGTACTCGTTACTAATTCCAATTCGTGCTTTTCCAACGGAAGGACGTACAACGTGGGTACGTCGCTACTAGAATTTAGCGAGGGTTTTGATGCGCAATGTACTACCAATACCTCCATGTACGAACAGGCACAAACAATTACTCTAACTAGCCAAACGACGCGCCAAGCGAGGTTTCCAATGTAGGCTGTGATTCCCCAGACTCAACGAGACGCGTCGAAAGTCTGTTGAAGACAATTGGAAAGCCCTAGTACCTGACACGTAAGCCCAAAAAGAGCAAATGGAAGCTAACGAGGCAAAGAATGTATAAGCTTGGTGTTGTAGAGGGAGGTGACAGAACCATTTAACATTTCCCTTTGTTCAATTACAATATAATGTTAAAGTACCAACAGTGAGACATCTTCTCATCTCTTTTCACCTGCACTACCACCTAGCAATTGAGCAACGACAGTACAGAACATATTTGTGTATGGAGTTAGCTTTTCGAAGTCTAACCGCCACTAATTCGTGCATGCGAGTTTTAGCAGATGTTAAAGTTGTGAATAACGTAGCGATGGTCAAGGTGGGTAGTGCGTGATGAGTGCAGATTTGAGGAGAGGAAAGGAGCGCGCTAGGGTCTGCAATGAGGTAAGCGCGGGTGGGCACGAGTGTCCGGTGATTAGGGCGGTTGAGGTGGTCTGTCGCTGAATTTAAGAGTCGGAGGGGCACATCGATTGGAGCGAGCGATGGATATAGCGATGGAGCATGAGGAGGACGACCGGCGACATGAATGCTAGGTAG
Source organism: Tetraselmis chui (assembly GCA_026401115.1). NCBI lineage: Eukaryota > Viridiplantae > Chlorophyta > Chlorodendrophyceae > Chlorodendrales > Chlorodendraceae > Tetraselmis > Tetraselmis chui. The sequence continues at coordinate 35,953 of JAPMLY010002480.1, forward strand.
GGGGTGAGGTGGGCGGAGTAATGGCGTGTATTGTTGGCATTGGGCGTGGAGAGTGGGATTTGTCGGCGTACGTCGCGTATCGGTCGGCGAGCAGCGAATCCGGGGGAGAGGGGGCGTACATGGCACGGGGCGGCGCGACAAGCCATGCAATACGTTCATTTGCTAATACATTTGTGTACTTGTGGGGTAAGATGGTAACGTGAGGGGGAGGGGGGTTCGCGGGGTGCTGATCAAGACGGCTATTAGTGCAAGGAAAAGAAGCACGCATGTAATGTGGTTTATCTGAAAAATGTCGACTTTCGGACTATAATATGTCGCAGCATGGGTGTAGTGTGCGATTTATTGCTTTACATAGTGGGTGATTGGTAGCGGGTTTGTGTTCGGATTTGTAGTGTGGCACGCGAGGTGGCAGCTCGCGACCACGCCATTGGTGGCTTTTAATGTTGACTCGGTTTTGGTAGGCGGCGGACGGGAACGTCCGGACGCTCACACGGGCGCGAGGGAGTGCGCGCAGCTTGTTTTTTTTTTTGTAATCTTTGTTATTCCGGAGAGTGTTGCAAAACTTTGGTTGTATTTCCCATCGGGTTTGAATGTGGTGGCGCGGAAGCTGTCACTGTGATGAGTTTCAAAATAATGAGGATGGCGCCTTTGAGTGTGTACCGAATGCTGTGTCTACGGATCCACTGGCTAGGGTGAGCTAGGCTCGGTTGGGAAGAGGTGGATGGTGCCTATTGTTCAAAGGGCCCGGTGTCCACCAGTCTGTCGCTCATCGGGTGGCCAAGCCCTAAGCGAAAACGGTCGGCGCGTAAGCTCATTCAAGCGCCCGACCCATCCATGTTTTGCGGGTCAGTAGTACTTTAATAGTACTTGGAATTTATTACTGCATTAGTGACGGTAGGATTGTAGGATACGCTTTTCCGCGTCGCTAGTATGTCTTGACCGTTGCGATAACCCTAGCACATGGCACGAGAAGCAAGCGAGAGCATGTGCAAGCTAGCTAGGCTAGAGCTATTTAGCCCTAGTACAACATAGGGAGGTGACAAATCCATTTTAGCAATTCCTTTGTTCATTTATAGTCATGTGTTCAACACTAAACAGTCGACATCTGTCCTACCTCCGTTCCATGTGCACTTAAAGTTGCATTAGCAACAGCAAGCAAGAACAAACAACATAATGGTGTCTACAGTTCGGTCTCTGAAGGCTACCTGTCATAGTACGGAGGTCTCTCTAAATTGTGTGCCATACACTAACGTCAAGATCTCCCGCTGGGTTAGTCCGATATTTCTTTTCATCTCCACATTCTCCTTGAATACTATCATGTGTACGGGCGGGACATGTATCTCAACAACTTTTAACGGCGAGAAGGGTACGTGCGGATGTGAGTTATCAAGAGGCGTTGGAGTTGAAGGCGGACAGCACAAGGGCGTGGCGTTCGTTTTCGGCCGACCAATATGCACGTGAGATTCGAGACTCCACTAGGGGCGAGGCGAGAAGTTAAGCAGATCGGAGGAGGGTCGCATGGGGAGGAGCGACACGGTTTGGTGGCGGAGGTCCACATGATCGACCGCAGCCGGCAAAGCCGTTACGGAGGATTTTCGAATAAGTGCTTGCGTACCAGACATTTTTCCGCAACGGCGATTAGATCCGCGAGTTCGACACACCCCTCCCCTGGTCGATAACAAGCGATCGACATGCTGCCTCATGCAATGAGCTCGTGGTTATCGCGACGGCACACAACTTCTAAGGGCGCCCCCTAACAACATATACCAGTGGAGGGTAATATACGGGCGGACTCAACGCGATCATACATGTGTTGGAAAACAAACGGAGACGGGCCGGAAACAAGAGAACAATATGGCGCGGGGGCAAGAGCGCTAGTCAAGCACCGTATGAAGCTACGGACTTGTTTATCTTCCCAGCCCGCGGAGGGGGAGTAAAGTCTAGGCTAGGAGGCGCGTTGGGCCGGGAGGAGGATCATCTAGTAGCTCTGCGTGGATCGAGACGGGACCGTCGACAACCTGAGCGAGGATTTTTTCCGCATGCCCCCCTCCCCCTCTAAACTCTGGCACGACCTGAGTTGCACTGGAGCAAAAGCCAAGTAGGCCCGTCCCGACGAGCGCCGGCTAACATGCTTGGCTAATCAACGCCTTCCCAATGGTTGAAGTAGGCCGCACATCGTGGAGACTATCGACACATATTTTGTAAATTAGCACGCGGACAAAACACAATGGACAATTCAAAAGCTGTGAACCTTGTGAATTTGACGGTGTTGTACAGCAAGCTAGAAAATGTAGATTAGGAGAGGTTGGATCATGCAGTTTACCGCGCAAGCTCTAATCCTAACCCTAACATTCCTCCTTTTCGAGGTCCTATGTCACCTCGAGGGCATATGTAGGGGATTGATGCACACAAGTAGAGTGAAAAAATAACGCTCTTGCCTCCCGCCTCCGCACTTGCTTGCTTTTCCCCTCATTTCCATGATTTCTTCACACTAGTACTATGTGGCAGTCCGTCCATTGCCCGTACCCTCCCACCTCCGATCGCACGTCCACCGAGCATCCGTGTTTCGAGTGCGTGCCGTCACGCTAACCCGGGCCCACAATCTCTAATATTGGGTATGCGTAGCGGTAGTAGGTGTCGACAATCGAAGGAGGGAGGGCCGGTCACCGTGCTGGCCGGATCCGACGGACCGCGGGGCACATCAGTCCCAAAAACCCTCTTTGCGAGGATTTCCGGCGGCGGTCGACCTCGAGGGTTGTCGCCACTAGGTCGTGTCTCTCCCCCCGTCGCAACCATCCTCCTTGCCGCTTAAACGTACCCCCCCCCGGGAGGTGTAGCTTGGCGACGTAGTCGGCTGCCAGTGAGGGCCCTAACATATGCTTCCCAATTGGCTGCCTTGGATCCGGCGTTGTAGACACGCCCGCACTATCATCGCGTCCCCCCAAAGAACAGTAAACCTACCCGTATCATTCGTTGGCATGACGGTAACCACCCCCGCATCCATGTAGACGTTTCCGATATCTTTTGGGAGAACTAAGGGATATCCGTGGGGTAGGGCAGGGCAGAAATCGCCACGCCGGGTACGGACATCATTGTTTCTTCCAAACAGGCCCTCCGTGCATGGCTTCCCGGTGACGGCTGATCCTGAGGATGGCCGCCTCAAATCTAAGCCGCTTCTCCACAAGCCGCATAACGTGTAGCCTCCCCCCATGGGGAGGCTTGATAGTCGCAAAGTTGATCGGCGTCTAGCGACTTAGCGAACGCCCTACCACGGCGCTGCTACCCGGCTGCCCGCCGCTAACACCAACATCCGCCACCCTCGCTGATCTGGCCATACCCTCCTCGCCAGCACACGGTCATGATATATAGCCCCCCCCCCTTCCCCCCTTCCAAAAAAAGTAGGACGATATCAAGTAATATTTCGGCTTTGAAAAAACATATCGGACGGGCCAAGGGGGAGATCTTGGCGCCGGTAGTGTGCATATATCAATTTCAAAAGCCCGCCGTACGGGGCTTTGACGACAACTGTTGAGCGAGCGGATCGCAGCTGTCGGCTCACCCCACCTAGCCCCCTAACGTGCCGAGCCTAGCACGGCAATAGGGCTACCAACGCCCGCCACGTGGAAGTGGGGGTGAGTACCGACGGGCATGTGAGCACCCCCCTCCGGGGCCGCCGCCGCTGCGCCGCCGGCGGGCACCTCAATTTCAGTAGCAAAAGAACCCGCCTCACGTGATCGCTCGTCGATCCCGCAATCGTATTCCGTAAGCCCCGTCCCAAGGTCGTTGCTGCCCCTCCCATCGCGATTTTTCTCTTTGCCGGGGTCCCCCCTCACCTCGTGAGCAGGCGGGGAGGACCGAGACAACTAGATAGAAAAAAGCTAGCGCTCTTGCCGCTGCGCAAAAATCTTTTCCTCGCTATTTCCTCAGCTCTTTCTACAATGATACCCGGGTACTTGTCCGGGAAGAAAGCCAACGATCGTGCCCTCCTTCCACGGTTCCCGCGTCCGTCGAGCACATTTTTGTCGAGTGCGAATCTCCGGGCTTACCCGGGCTCGCACTCTCTAGTATTAGGTGTGCGATAGTGGGTAGCGGTAGGGTAAGGCATGGTAGCCATTTACGGATCCAAAAGGCCGCGATGTACGGACATAAATCCAACCCCTCCGGACATTGTTTTCCGGTGGCGGCTCATCGTGATGATCGCTGCCCCTAGACCTCGCCGCTCCTCCCGTCGTGACGCTCCCCATCTTGCTCGTGTCGTGTTGCCCCCCCCTTGGGCCGGCTCGACGTCAACCGGTTGGTCGATTAGTAGTGAGCGCCCTTCCCTAGCATTGCTTCCCGGTTGTCCACCGCTACCTCCAATGCCCCCTCAACCCATTGTTGATCCGCCCGCAACCTCGTCGCCAAAGAAACATTTCACCGATATTATAGGCCCCATCCCCCGAAATGGGACCATATTTGAGGAGTATTCAATCTCGAAAAAAGCATATCGAATGGGCCTAGCGGGAGATCTTGGCGATGGTAGTATGCATATATTATTTTTTTAAAGTCCTCCATACCGAGGATTCCCGGTAGGTGATTGCGCAGATCGAAGCTTGCGGATGCACTCCTCCTAGCTCCCAACCGTGCATGGACTTGCACGGCTATAGGAGCTTGTTAATACCCCTCCTAGGGGTGCTAATGGACATATATGTACGCTGGACTCCGGGGGAGTCTTGGCCCTACGCACATATGAATTCCGCGCATCGTGCATACACTGCGACCACCAGCGCCCGCCGGCGGCGCAGCGGCGGTGGCCCCGGAGAGGGGTGCGCTCGCAGGCCCGCCGGCACCTACCTCCACCTCCACGCGGTGGGCCCCTGATAACCCCACAGCCGTGCCACGGCTGGCACGGTAGGGGGCTGAACGAGGTACCGACAGCCGCGATCCGCGGGATCAACAGCTGTCGGGGAGCCCTGTACGGAGGGTTTTGGAAAAACATAATATCCGTACACCGGCACATGGATCTCCCGCTCGGCCAATCCGATATGTCTTTTCCGCGACTAAATACTCGCAGATACTCTCCCGAAGATGGGGCGGGAGCGGCGTTTGCGAAATATTTTTTGGCGAAGAAGGGTACGGACGGATCAGCGGAGGGACGAGGGTGTTGGAGCTAGCGGCGGACAGCTGGGAAGCACCGCCAGGGCACGGCGCTCGCTAGCAGTCGCGAGCCTTGCGAAAGCCTTAGGTCTCCCCTGGGGGCGAGGCATGATGCTACGCGGGATTGAGGTGGGTCGCAGCCGGAGGAGCGGCACGGTCTGGCGCCGGCGGTCCTTCGGATCGCCCGCCGCCGGAAAAGCCCGGTACGGGGGTTTTTTGGAAAAATTCCCGTACCCACCATCTTTTGAGGACCGGCGACTCGATCCATGTGTTCTTCCAACCCCTTCCCTAGTCGGTACCCGGTTGTCTATAGGCTGCCTCACGCAGTGTGCCTAGGGTTATCGTTACGGCACACTGCTCATAAAGGCGGCCCCCTAACAACGTAAACCACCGGGGGAGGGTACGGACGGCCACAGCGCGATCATATAGGGGTTGGAAACAGACGGAAAAAAGACATGGGACATGCGAAAATCTGGCTCGGGGGCAGGAGAGCCAGCCGGACACCGTCTGCAACCTAGTTATTTTCTCTTCTCAGCCCCCGAAGGAGGAGAGAAGACTCGGCTAGGTGGCGAGCTGCGTAAGGAGGTGCGGCTAATACCTCGGGCGGGGTTGAGCACGGATCGAGGCGGGACCGACGACGACCTATGCAAGGGGGGTTTTGCACATGCCTTTCCCCCCTAGCTCCGGCTCGACCGGAGTCGCACATGAGCCGAGGTCAGGCAGGTTCGCCTCGACCAGCTCATGATGAGCAGCCTTTCTGATCAGCGACCCCGCAGCGGCTGGAGCAGGCCGCGTATCGTGGAGACTAGCGACATTTTATATTTCATACTGTATCCGAAAAAACATGTATAGATCAAAAATTAATAAATACCTGGATACGGGTATGTTTTAGACGGTATCGTCACTGCCATTGGAGAGGTTGGGATAAGTGGTTCACGGTCCACCTCACGCTTCTAAGTCCAGTTAGGCGTAGCACAAGGGGGAGTCCAGAGACAGCAACCGGTTTTTACTGGTATTGTTGTAAACAATTTCATTTCATTTCGATTTCAGTGCGACCACCTATGTGTGGAGGGCCAAGACTCCCCCGGAGTCCAGCGTACAAATGTGTCCATTAGCAGCCCTACGGAGGGATATTAACACTCCCCCTTAAGGGACATCATCCCATGAACTCCGGCCGGTAGCCTCGCAGTAAACGCGGAGGGCCCATAGCCAGTTAGAAATGCGACAAGGGGGGTTAGAACCCACGCCTCCCGGAACGGAGATGTACGCCTTATCCAAGTACCGCCCCAAAAGTCGGTACCCGATTGGAACATATTGTGCATATGAATTCCGCGCATCATGCATACACTGCGACCACCTATGTGTGGAGGGCCAAGACTCCCCCGGAGTCCAGCGTACAAATGTGTCCATTAGTAGCCCTACGGAGGGATATTAACAGGTTACCAACGCCCACCACCATGAGGTGGGGGTGAATCTGCCGTGGGCATGCGAGCGCACTCCTTCCGGGGCCGCCGCCTTTGCGCCGCCGCGGGCGCCCCAATATGCGTTGTATGTATGGCTCGCTCTATACCAACTTTTGTGAAAACCGAGCGTTGTACATTTCCCATGTGTCAAGCCGCAACATGCGTTGTCCGCGCAATGGCGTGGCAATGAGCTAGCCGCGACAACACACTTCCGGCAACAAGCGGCCGAACGCTTTAGGAGCCACGCCACATGGGCGAGTGGCTTGTGCTATGTAAGAGCCCATCATGTCGCACTCGCGAGGAAGTCTTTGCATTATCATGTAAGTTCCCCGCCGAGTAGTGGTTAACCCACTTCCGCCAAGCTAAAACGTTCATGTCGCGGACGTGCTACCACCGCCACCCGTTTACATGGGGTGTGGACAAGCGAGATGCCTTGCGCATGAGTATGAGCACGGTGACGGTCCACAACTAAAGCATGTTATGGTCATTTGAATAGGTGAGGGGAGGGCGTGCCGATGGAGGAAGGGGGTCGGGAAAGTCACAGTCGGGGTGGGGGATACCGGAAGGGGGATGCAGCTGACGGAGAGTAGTCAGCATAGCTTCTGCGTCCTCAATCATCAAGAAGTCAGCTCCGTCAAGGCCCATACGAGCTTGGCGCAACGATCCGACCTCCGCATGCTCGCGGGCTCGACGGAAAGCCGCACGTCGTTAGAGGTCAAGTCAAGAAAGGCGAGTCGGCTACTGATGTGGTTCATTCTACCGAATGTGTCGGTCATGTCGACGGCGAGAACGGCCCCGCCCCGACTAGTAGGTAAGAGGGGCCGATAAAACAACCAAAGAAAACCCAATTGCCCAAGCGAATGACAAAGCATCAAATGGCGGAAGCAAATTGCTCTTGAGGTCTGTTGAAGTGGTGGTGACAATAGCATGCGACGGCAAGTACAACAAGTATAACTTAAATCCTCCCCATAACAAAGCTGTCCTAATAATTACGCGGGAAGCTGCACTGGATGTCAATCTTTACCTAACCTAAACGTCCATAGAAATGTAAAGGTGGCATAATAGTGCAGTCCTTTTATTGTTTAATGCTCAGCATACACCTCACTTGTGTTGGTTTACAGCGACGAAGATGCAGGGGCCGGCAACAACAACGCTAAACCATGGTATTGTCAGCAGAGGTGCAACGGCACTCATGAGTAACGATTGAAAGAGGAGTTGCAGTACCAACTCTTGTTGCACTCGCTACCACCGCAAAAATAGCAGCGAGCAGCAAACTCGAAGACGATCCAGTATGACAGAATATTGATGTCACAGCATTTATGAAACCACACCGCACAACGCAGCTCCTCTTGAATCTAGTGAAGTGCGGGCTATGTGAGGTACGCAATGTGGTATACTGTCGTCATCATCCCAAAGAGCGCACCAACCGTGAGCGGTAAGCGCAGCGCCATATACCTACCAAGAGCGACATCCCACCTGTCAGAATCCTTCGACGGAACTGCAAGTCTCTCAATATTACTCGCTGTCAAAACAAGGGCGCATGTGCGCCTCTCACCATTTCGGCACCATTCCGCGTGACGCAAAGTTGCTATCTACAAGGTACGCCTAAAGCAAAACAACACGAAAGCGACTTAGATCCCAAAACACCACACAGCGCTGCGTGGCTAGGGGTGATTCGTGGGCTCACTCAGTCACTCACCGTGGCGATGGTCCCCGCTATCACAAACGACGACTGCATGGGTGGCAGCATCACAGCTGGGCAGGCGAGCAGTGAGGGAGTTACGCTCCAGATGTAACGTTCCACTGCGACTCGGGAGCTCAGGGCTTTGCCTGTGGAAAGGGCACGCACTCAGCATTGCTTCTCCTTTCATGCAACCGTAACAGGAGGAGCCGGTCAGGACACGATAATTCTCTCGGTCTCTCACAATCAGCAGCTCTGATGCGAAGGGATGAACCGGCACCAGAGGGATGCGTCTGCGTAGGATGAGCGTAGGAGTGTAGGGGCGGGGGAGTGTGGGTGGGGGTGTTACCGCCAAACTCTGCCATTGCCATCCCCCAATGCACGCCGCCAAGAAAGGTGGCGATTGAGATACCATACGCTGTCTGCAGGAGCGCTGCGTGCTGGACAACCTGGAGCGTGCACGCCCAGCTCTGGCGTCACCGAGCAGGCTCACTATCCCTGATGCCCCCGAAAAACTGAGAAGGGCGTACCTCAATCGGCATCAGAGGGAAGACGGCCGCAATGGGCGGCGATAAGGCCACGAATGGGATTATACCCGCCAAACCCAGCGCCTTTTGAGTTCGTGGCACAGCCGCCCATCCCACAGGGTCAGCAGGCGCCTGCTGCAGCTTAATCTCGAGCCGCGTGCCACTCTTTCGGCTCTGTGCTTGGCTGGCAGAGTGAGCACCGCGAAGAATGGAATTTTGGGAAAGTCCTGTGAGACTCTCACAGGACTTTCCCAAAATTCCATTCTTCGCGGTGCTCACTCTGCCCACCGCTGAAATTCTGCTATCCTGCCGAAACACCAACATATACCATGGCAGGACGTAAGGACGATGCAGAGGGGAGGCATACGAATCAGCAAATTGTACCTGGGCTGCCATCTGTTGAATATTTGGACTGCGCGTAGTGACGGTTTCAGGATCACATACATTTAAAACCTAGCACAGCGACAACCGTCCGTACGGGAGGAGCCTCGAGGAGGACAGCCTCTTCGACCAAGCAAGAGGGTACCGGCGCCTCACCTGTTCCTCTGATTTCCAACGCAAAGCTCGCGGCCGGAGACCGAGAGCTGTTGATGCGGGAGAGGTGCTGGATAGCAAACGATCCTGCGCGCGGCAGACAGAAGGGCGAAGTATTGATTCTAGAGGGATGCGCAGCGCCAGCTTGTGCGCCCGTTAGAACTGCAGGGGCGCGAGCAGTCGTTTATGGATGCTTGCGTTTGCAACGCTCAGTCTACACACTGCGCCCAGCTCACCGTAGCCACTGCAGCTATTGCGTATGTGGGCGCCGAGCACAACAGACTTTTGGCGAAGCCCCGCGTGCGTGAAAGCGTTTCGGACCCCTGCGCTGTCGCAAACAGCCTACAGCATACTCTTGGACACAACCTACAGAGCATAGCTTCCATTTTTGTAGCGGAGGTTCCAAAAGTAGCTCGGGTATGAGTGGGAACTCCACTGTCGCTGTACGCAGTAGCTATGCGAGGTTCGTATTCGGCGGGTCTGATGGCGCTGGCGGGAGAGTCGAGAGCTATCGTCGTCTCAATGCAGGGCGCGCGCTGGCGCGCGCGGGGGTGCGGAGAGCGAATGTCCCTCTAAGGACGCATTGAAGCAAGATTTTTTAAAAGTAATAATTTAAGAAATGCAGTGGGGGGAGAAGTTGATAGAAAGGGAGAGAAGGGGAGGGAGAGGGAAAGAGAATGAGATGGCGACAGGGAAGTAAGGAGCGGGGGGGGGGGGGGGGGGAAGGGAGAAGGGAGAGAGGGAGAAGGGGGAGGGGAAGCGGCGAAAAGGGAGAGGGAGAGAGAAAGACAGAAAGTGGGTGAGAGAGGGGGAGGGGGGTGGAAAAGGTAGAAGGGAGAGGGAGTGGGAGGGAAAGGGGGGTAGAGAATAAATCATGCAGAGGGGCAATGTTGGAGAGAAGGGAAGAGAGAAAAAGGTGGGGAGTGAGAGGGAAAGTGAGTGAGGAGACGGTATGAGGGAGAGATAGGGAGGTAAATAGATATAGAGGAAGAAGGAAAGAAAGGGGGTCTAAGGGGGGAGAAAGAGAGAGAGAGAGAAGGCGAGAGAGAGGGAGAGAGAGATAATGGGGGGGTGAGAGGGAGGGGAGAGAGAAAGAAAGGGAGAGGGGGGAAGAGGGAGAGTGAAAGGAAGGGAGGAAGGGGAAGAGAGAGAGAGAGAGAAGGGTGGAGGAAAGTGGGAAGGGGAGATAGAGGGGGAGGAGAAGAGAATGAGATAGTGACGGGGGGGGGATTGGGGCGGGGGGGGGAGGGGAGGGGAGGGAAAGGGACGAAAAGGGACT
>JAPMLY010002481.1:0-48735 GCA_026401115.1 Tetraselmis chui
ATCGGTAAATAACCTTCCCCGCACAGCCCTCCACCGCCCCATCACCGACCTAGGCTACGGTTTCCAATCCCCTAAAGCAAAGGCGGCCCAAAATCACGGTCTGCCACAAACACATAATCATGAACGCTCCCGGCTACCGTGGCCACATGAACCGGATACACATACACACCACCTCCAACTTTTACAACCACTAGCCAACGGAGTCCAACATGTCACGCGGCCACGCCCCGTTCACCCTCCGATGCCTCGTCAGAGCCCAACGAGACGCTGCCACCATGTTCCACCAAGTCCCCGCCCTCACATTCACCAACCCCATCGCATCCATACTCCGCTACCACTACACCCGAAAAGAAGATAACCTCTTGTCCTCGCTCCGTAACAAAGCCACACTCATCACTAACCCCCGCACCAACAAAGAGGCATACGGCGACTTCACTCCATGTCACACACACGTATCCCTCCTATAACGCCTCTCTCCCCTTTGGAAAACCTCCGTCACCACTTGGACACAACTCCTCCTCCGCGCCTCCAACTCCTCTGTACTCCTCAAAACCTGCAAATCCATCTCCATTCTCGAGGCCGCATCCGACCCCCTTCCGCCCCCATACGCCTCCTAGCTGCAGTCGGAGCACATCGACACCATACACAATCGCATCCCCATCCTTCGTCACAATCCCAAACAAGCCACACTCCCAACTGGCATCCATCCCTCATGCCTACCTCTACTCCTTCCCCATCATGCACGCCACCTCCAAGCCCTCACCTCCGGTATCCGCCCACCCCGCCTCACCGCACGAGCCAAAATAGCCCCTATTACACACATCGATGCAAAAAACACCTCGCCCTCGGACACCCCATGCCCCCCCTCCCCCCTGCGATGTCACATGTATCCTCTACAAGCACAAGGGTTGAGAATACGGCCAAACCCAGTTAATGGTTGAATGGGTCCCGGAACGCCCCATAGAATGGGACATCCGACTATAACAAGACGATGGCTTCACCATGTTGTCCTCTTCGCCCACCCCGGTATGTCACCCCCCCCTCACCCTCTCATAATTCTCAATCTACCATGAACCCCTGTACCCCGAACCCCCCCCTACATGCAACACATGCCAGCACTTTGCCATCCACCCCCACTGCCGCCATGCCCAAGGCCCCGACACCTGGCGCTGCGAGTTGTCCGGACGCGGCCATACCCGCGACCTCACGTGCCTACAAGAATTCCAGCGGGCTCCATGCCTACATCTGCACGACACAATAAGTACGACCTCCTCCGGCCCTACTGCGTTGACATCCATCAACAACGGCTACACTCCCGTCACCACCCTCATCCGTCCCAATAATGGACCCTCCCCATGGACACATCTCCTCATCACCTTTAACCACGACCACATCAACCCCGACCTCGACATGCTCCCCACATGCAAATTCACTATACACGCACACCAAACGCTCTAGACACAACCATTCCATGTACCCCGAACGGCCAAATAACCAAAACCCTCATGGGCCTACACATTCGACACCTCTACCAACTATTCCGCCCCGACCTCACCTCCCACACATTCGAAGAAGAAGTCTACCACCTCCTCAACCGCATAAGCACGCGCTTAGAAGTCTATTGAACTACCCAAGCCACCACCACACGCAACCGCTGGGCCACACGAGAGGACCTCCTCTCCGCCCTCCGAAACACATTACACGCACAAACGGAACTCTACTACGACCCCTTCAACAAGTCTCTAAACTCACACACCTACCACTCACTCTATCCTTAAAACGTTGTCTTCTCATCTAGCGGAAGTAACGCCCCTCATACTTGGCACGACACCTACTTCGCAAACCAGGAATACGACGACCACGTATGCATGCGCCGCGCCATGGAACACGCCATCACCACCGCCTACTTCAACTCTTCCCCATCCCACCGCGCCACCATCCTAATCTTTCTCATCTTTGATATGGGAACACACACACTATCGCCACACCATATACATAAACTTACCATACACACACCCCACCTTAACACCGTCCCCAACGACGCAAACACTCCCCCCCCCCCCCCCCCCCCCCCACCCCGCCCGACCACTACATCGGGACCCAACTCCCACGCCCTTTGGCACACACTGGATAGTGGACATCTACCTAGTCGCCAACCGCCATAAACCCATCCCAAACATCAAACCACCCCTCCGTCCCTCCTCTACATACACACCCCATTCGGCATGCATTTACTACCTCCCCCTGAACCCTACTCACCCTATCACCTCCTAACCGCCCCCCCAAAATGCACGACACTTATCTACCCCCCCACAAAAGTGCCCTCGCTTGGAAATAGCAGAACTTTGTCTACACGGACGGCTCCAAAAAGGGAGGCTTCTCCCCTCTAGGACCGGCAGCAACCCATCATGCCACGGGCACCCACGTCAAAATTCTAGTGACATCCACTTCCCCCTCCCACACCCTTAACCGCGCTGACCTCGCGGGCATCGATATCGGCCTCCAACTCGGTCACACCCACCTCCTCACCGACAGCGCATGCTCGCTACGCCTCACCGAGGGAATGATGATGGGATGCCCCATTGCTTACGGACACCACATTCACCGCGACACCCTAGAATGCATCACCCGCACCCTCCACACCAATTGCACAGCCGGCATATGCACCCACCTAGGCAAAGGCAAAGCACAAAACCACTCTGCCGGTAACGACCACGCCGACGCTCTAGCCAATCACGTCGAATTGGATACGAACCCGACACGACTCACACCACATGTTCAAAAGTTTCTATAGGCACATGGACATGGCCCTACACACTTATCCCTCATACCCTCGGTGAACCCACATCCTACACATACATCAACCTCATAACATACGCATACAAATACAACATCAAACACACTCACAAACCACTTTCAAAAACCACCAAATACGGCGTCCTTTGGCCCGCGCCAACTCAGACGGAGCGGATTTCTCATTCCACCAAAAACAAACCCCCCTCACCCATATTCAATTCACACACAAACATGATTTCATGTGGGGGTACACAGCACACGCCTCCTCACGCGAAGAACCCCACCCTCCGCTGCCCTATGTGCGGGTGACTCACCAACAACGGACACATGACATGATACTGCCCCTTGGTAAAAGCTCGCATGCAAGACAAGCACAACAACGCCCTCCATCTCCTCCGCTCCCTCCTAGAACGCCACAACGGAGGCCGGTGGGAAACCATAACTGCGGACTTCGGTAACACACCCATCAAATCCTTCGCCTGCCCCACTCTCATCAACACCCCACTCGACTGCCACCCCCCTCCTTGCACTGACATGCCTACCCGCTTAGTCGCCGCTGACAAAGGCATCTCCCCCGACTCCCTCATATCCTGCCCCGTTGTGCTCCCCGACGAACGGATGTCCCCCTTGCTTCGACCCTCCGCCGACAAATCCGACCTCATCGGCCTTCTCGAACCCCTATTCGTCCGACACTCGAACGCCATACGCCGATACTCCCCGATTAAAATGATTAAAATACGGGAATGGAAACACGACATAGGCTATAACCTATCTCACACAGCGCAACTCATCCGTGAAAGAGAAACCCCTATGGCTAGCGCTCTCGCACCCGCAGTCACTGGCCATGTACGGAGACTGACATCCTCCCCATCGTCAGTAGTCGCACCGGCACCCCCCACACATCCACCATCACCGGGCTCACCTCCCTCCTCACACTCCGCACATACCCTCCCGATAAACTCATCTCTAAAACACGCCTAGACAACACACACGCATCCTCTCACAAGTCCACTTGCACAGTGTTCAATGGCTATACCATCTCCTTCTCATGTAGCTCCTCAAGTACCGCACAACAGCACGCCGCCCCTCATCCCCCCGCAACAACACCTAACCCGCATAACCTTCCACTACCTTACGAGCAACAAGCTCCTCGGGGGGCGGGGGGGGGGGGGGGGAGTAAAAACCCCCAACGCGCTTTGGAGACGTAGAATTAGTTGGTTAACGGTCTAGCCCCGGCTTGTACGTTTCCTATATCGCGGAGCTAGGAGGGCCCGAAGACAACAACTAGTTTCACCTGGTACTTGTTTTCCAAAGCATCATTTCATTTCAATTCAATAAAGTCACTTACTTCATTTCATTTCGGGCAAAGATGGATAGCAGCCCGACACAATGATCACCTACATGGGGTGCGACGGTTACCGCGTATACAATAAATATTACGACGGGTAGAGACTTTAGACGGGGTCGTTACGGTAAAGAGCCCTCTACGTGCCGTAGCGTCAACATCACGGAAAATATCGGCACTACTACTTGTAACAAATTGACAACCCACCGGGGTAGGTAAACTTTTAGTGGCGATTGGCATAGCGAAAATAAATACTCGACGATGCGCGCCATGCATAGGAGCCAGCTACCTCCGAAGCCATATATCTAGCGGCGAGCTGCCATGAGATTGGAGCCCCACAATTATCATCGTGCTAGGTAGGTGAGCGAGCGGCTAAAAAACCCCCAAAACCCACGCCGCGGATCAATCATGCCGTCTAGTCTAGATATAGTGCGCAATCGATGTAACACCAAACAAGGCGGACACCGGCGAGAGGCTTGCTTACTTGGGGCAATCACGGTTCGGTGATCCGGGGCCCCATGGATAAGTGATCCATTGATATTGGATAAGAGACCTTCCGTAACGGTAATAAAGTCACAAAAAACATCGGCTCAAGTACATGTGTAACAACAACCCCCCGGGCGGGCAGCTTAACGTTTTGTGACTGAAGGAGCGAAAATGAAAAAATCGACGGTTCGCTCTAGGTGTAGGCCCTGGCTACCTCTCGAGCCATAATATAAATAGCGGCGAGGTGCCTTGATATGGGAGCCCCACATTTATCATCGTGCGAGGTAGGTGAGCGAGCGGCCAAAAAGAAACCCTAAAACAACCCCGCGCATCAAACATGCCGTCTAGTCTAGGCCAAGTACGCAGTAAATACAACACAAAACAAGGCGGCGGTCGGCGAGGGGCTTGTTTACTTGTGGTTAACTTATTTCGGTGATCCATTGCGAGTAGGTTTGCGCGTTTGCGGTGGGGACCGCGGGGTATGTAGACATGATGGTGGCGTGAGTGAATAGTGGTGGAGGCGGCAAAAATGTATAAAAGGTGCCGATGTGCTCGATCCGTATATGCTCACCGGCCCGGCACTACCGAGAGACAGGACAAAGTATGGCAGATATGTCAAAACGTACTGCTTTCGGTAGGATTTCGGAATCTTCGGCCCGCCGGGCGGCCTGGAGTCGTAAATGACTGATGATACTTATAAGTACTGTGTCAGTGAGCTCTGGTTTGCTGACAGTTTTTCTTGTAAATATAAAGTCGCATGTCCCCAGCAAACCTGCTGACGTCAGTGGTCTGTCGACTGATTGCCCACAAAGTTCAACGCGCCTGACTGCCAATCTGATACGCACGTCACTGCGACAGCTCGTTGCAAAGTCTTATTCTTGTCACTGAAACCCGAAGTTCCTACTTGGTAGTCCTTAGCCGTATCCGCCCTCCAGGCTTGCAGTTTAGCCGCGAAACTTTATTTCTGACGACAGCTGAGAAGCAGAGCTGCGGTGTAGCCAGCTTGACAAGTGACTACCGTATATCTCCGCTAAGCACCGTGCGACACCACCCACAGTGCACCAATGCACCTCACGACGCCCCACTCCGTCGAAAGTGATGTACTGGGCAAGGCGGTTGCGTTTCTTGCCAAACGGGACGGCATCGACAAGGCGAGCGCGACACATATACTACGCGCACCTCGACTCTGAATCATTGGATCCCTCTAGTCCCTCCTCGACTCAGGCCTCGCAAGACGCTGCACTCAATAACGCGACGAAATGTAAAGCTGTTTATGGCTTCTTTGAATGTATTTGGTCGTCGTTGGCGACTTTGCCGTCGTTTCCAAATTCCAAAGGGCGAAGCTCGTCTCCTGTGCAACTCTACTACCCTAGCCTTTACGAGAGCTTCGTTCGGAATTCCAGCTGTCGTACAATATTCCGACCATTCACACAAGTTTCCGCAAAGCGTTGCGCTGGCCCGCCTGACGCCTCACTCGTCCAATAGGGGTGAACTTCAGCATCTAAGTATACTCACACTGAACGCGTACAGGCGCTGAAGCTTCTGCAGTACACCTCAAAGCTGGTGGTGGCGGTAGCGGGGGATGGCAGTAGTAAAGGCGCGACGGTTCACAAATTGTCGGTTTTCGCGCGGAACGTCAGCCAAAGCAGGTAGCGAGCTGCACGGCCCGCTCCGTGTCGGTAACGATTTATAGACTCGTAAGATCACAGCAAGACTTCCTACCGTGCTAAGCACCTTGATGGGGTGCTCACCTGCAGGAAGGCGCTGCGACTCGGAAAGTTCTTAGCTGACTTGAAGAAGATCCGACGGCAGGCGCCGCTGAGCACGCCGCTCGGGTTGCTGGAGGGCCTGGGCAATAGTGCTAGCTGCGTGTACTATTTCATGGAGCAGTTTGTGTGGTAAGGGAGTGCAGTCGTAGCCCACGTACAGTCATATTTTCTAGATAGATATGCCCACAGACCCACACACACCGCTCTCAACCCCGCACCACCTTGAATGTGTATACCAATAGCTCGACGAGGGGGTGTGGGGGAAAAGGTTGCCGCGGTGGATGGGTGCATTTGGCCTGCATGCTACTTTCTCTTGGAAGTAATGGTTGTGGTAATGGTTGGAGCATCACCCCATCTCCTCCCCCCACTTTTAAGAGTAACTGCCGTGCCTTTGCAGGCTGTCCAAGGCTGGTGTGATAACGGATAAGCAATGCCAGTCACGCATCAGCAATGCCTCAGTATACGCAGAGATGCTGGGCTACATCGCGAGCATAACACTCAAATGCTTGCAGCTGTCGGTTGTATTGGAGCGGGAGGTGGCGCTGAGTGCTGATCTAAAGAGACGCAGGGCGAAGGTCGTCGCCCTTCCGGCCTGCATTTCATCTCTTCCTGTGCATCCTCACACCGCAAATGTGATATTAATGGGCAGGAATTACGCCATGTGAATATGATGTTTATTTTGAATGTAGGCACGGCACAGTGGCGCGGAGAGTGTTGACGGCTCCGAGAATGCATTATTGTTGGAAGAGATACATGCGCTGCGGCGCCGGCGGGATGCGTGCTTTATGGAGATGGTGCAGGACTTGATGGACAGCTTGATTGCATGGAATGATATCAGAGGTTGGCGACAACAGCAGCAGCAGCCACCCTATCTTTTCCCAGGCCGTTTTGGAGTTTTCTGAGTCATCCTGATATGCATGTGGCACAGGCCTCCAATATCCCTCACCACCACGTTTCTTTTCAAGTTTTCCTCAGTTTCCACTTCTGGCCTAAGAGGGAGTTTGTTTTTCTTTGTCTCCCTCCCAGGTGGTTATCGCCCAACCGTACTGGCTGTTGCAGGTCTCGTTTCGGCTGCCATCAGCGCAAAGAAGAATTGGCCGTGACATGGCTATCGCCGGATGCTTATCTTTGTCATGCCACACCACCTGATCACATGGTTCTGAAGTCGCATTACCTTGGAGAATCGACGCAGAGGCACTGATCCTTGCGGCAACTGATTCCTCGTCTTATGTGGAGGCCATGGCTGATGTACAGCTCTGGGTGCATCGTATGTGTATCCCAGACGAGGAAATTCGAAGACCCGCTCGAACACTGCTGGTGTGCTGTCACATGCATGTATTGCCAGAGGCTACTGAACTTCGCACAGGGCGTGTTGTTTTGATCGTTTTTTTCTGCGGCGGGCAAGACCGCGTTGGGGTCATGATGGCAGTGCTTTGCGGGTCCGTCAACACCCTTTGTTGTCAATGCGTCATGAGATGAGCTGGAGGGCGCTCAATCCAGGAATCAAGCACTACACGCGCGGTTCCTATATGCACTGCAGGGCTGTTCATCTGAGTGGCTTCCTGGATGTCTCACCCACTGCCGTTCTTCATCATCAGCTTGGATTAGTGATCCCCCACCACCGCCTTGTGGACTGCTGGGCTTTATGGCTTGTTGAGCACTGCATTGACGACCGACGCCTCTCTGGATCCGCTTGAGAGGATCAGTCTCTGTATTTTCAGGGTTTGTGCGGTAGGTGTTCCGACATGCACTGAAGTGATTGAGCTCATGGACATTGGAGTAGTTCATTGTCTTGTATGCTGTGTTGTCATGACAAGTAAGGAAGTTAATTGATAGGTGTTATGAGACATCCAATGCATATTATTTACATTTTTTTCGCAGCGATTCCTCTTGGGATTACGTAGTTGCTACGAAAGGGCTTTAATATACAGATGATGGCGGATATACACCTCGAAATATTATTAGCCCAACTGGCTGGTGCTTCATTCTCAAACTCAGATCCATGTCTACTCAAACATTAGCAGACCGGATCAGCTCTACTGCCTATGCTAGAAAGGACTCTTCCAGGCAGGATTATGTGCGCCTTTCACCGTCAATATCGGATATTCGAATGCAATCAGGTCTGGCCGAACGAACGCGGTGGCCATATCCACTGTCTCCCATGTGGAGTAATACGTATCCATCTTTGACGTTGCCCCCACTGCGTGCATGCTGGTCAGCCCCTTCATCCACTGCACTTCTCCTGATGGCACAGCCCTGCGTGGTGTGCGAGGCCGGGCAGCCCCAATGCCGCTACCCAGTGTCCGGATGTAAGCATTTGTCTCGTCACAGTCCATCCCGGGCAGCTCCAGGAAGCAGTCTGGCACCTCAAGCTGCTAGAACACAACCGCGCGCGCCCCCACACACACACACAACACAGCTCCTCAGCATCAACACCCCCTGCCATCACCGACCCCTTTCCCAATTTCTTTCACGAGATACTTCTCAGTCAACTCGCCAACCCCCCCCTTGCATGATGACGCAGTTTTCACAGTGGCCAGCCTGATGGATGACGTGCTTCGAACAAGCATTAACCGCGTTTGATGCCGATTTTGAAGAGCTATTATTATCATTAGAGCAACAAAAAATACGGTGACCACAAGCACACGGGTTGCTTGATGCAGCCCAGTATATAGCAACGAGGGCCCATACCTTGGTGCTCACGTTTTGCATCCCGTTGTATTGCACAGACCAATTATTCCGAGCAGCATCCTCCAGCCCCGCGAGTGAGATAAACTCGGGATACCAGGTTGCCTCTTCCTCGACCTTGAGGTAAAAGTCGTACTGCACGCCGTGCAGACGTCCGCACAGGTTGGCTTGCACATCGAGGTGCGCGTCTATAGACCGCCCCGAATCTCTCATCCACAATAGGGCCTTAATGTAGCGGAAGAAGTCCGTAGGGGTGCAGGCGAACTTGGTGCCTTTTCCGAGCCACTTTGAAAAGCCTTCCCATTTTCCGGAGCATATCTTCTCCAGAAAGGCGGACAGCAGTCGGGCGTACGGGTTTCGAACCCACATAAACCGCAGCGATGACGGGTTGAGCATCTTGGCCACCAATTTATCACGCGAGTTGTAGCTCGGCTCGTAAGTCCAAGGGACACGTGCGGTGTGGACAACTCCGGACACGCCGTAAGCATATCCGAATGCGCGTGCGTTTTTTGAGTCGCCTCGCCCACGAAATAGCAAATTCTTCCACCTGCATACCAGATGGAATACTCGACATTATTACGGCCGAGCAGCATCAGTGTGTGGTCGGCAGGGGCGTGGCAGTAAACTAGACTTGGGAAGCCCAAACGTGTATAGCGGTTCGATGAGCCCACGTCGTCGGTTACTTCAAGACACAGCAAAGGGAGGAGATATACGGTTTTCGCCGCCAGTAGGCTGGCTAGAGAACCTGAAACACTCGACCAAGGCTTTTAAAACGGGGCGAGACTGGTGGATCACCGCTGTTTTTCTGGTTTTTAATACGAGGCTGTATGGCTATAACGGCGACTTGACGTTATCATGCTACATTTTTTGCTTCTTTAATTTTTAGGTGATCCAACCGATATAAATTCTACATTTCAAACTAATGCATTCCAAAGCCCCCATGGTCAATTTAGGCCCCGTGTCAAAGTTCGACCCATACACATACATACGGAGTGGAAATACGGCCGAAACCATTACAAATACGTTACGGAATTATTTCAGAAACAGCCGAGGGATTAATGCATTGTCGTTTTAAGAAATCATGAGGCTGTAGCGCATGCCCAAATGCGCACCAGGAGACCTGCAACCAAGGAAAAACAGCTTAACATAACATCTTTCAAGGACCAATTTCATCGGACAATAAGAAAGACCCTGATCTTAGCTTACCCTTGTAGAACCTTAGTTCAAACACTAACATTTTCCGAATTATCATACTCCGGCAGAAATACACACTAGCTAAGGTTTTCCAATTAAATGCGTTGTTTTATTAGGAAACAAATTATGGCGGAAACTGAGGGGGCGGGGGGTTATGTACTTGCATCATAATTTTTTTACTTCACCTTTTTATGCGCAGACCATCACTCATAGCTAGTTGGCTTTAGGGTACATGGTTTAAGGTGAACCTAGGCCTTGAACCCAATTGTGCCTGTAACTAATTTTAATAACCATTATTGTTAAGGTACTCGAAGATCCATGCTTCATGTAATATGCTCATAGTTCCAAAAAGTGCCCCACCCGTATCCGTTTCATGCATGCATATGGCATCTTACACCCTTCTCCATATTGCTATGCATTCCTCCAGTTAAAAAACTTGCGGCAGTGACCAAGCTTAACTAGCAAGTAGGCCGATAATAGTAAGTACTGGAAGATCCAAACAAATAAGGTTGAGGGGGGGGAGGGGATACCTTAGAAACACATTTAACTGGAGCCTTATTTATATGAGCCTACATGAGTTACATATGAAACCTGAACAAGCGAGGGAGATTTTACATCTATTCTTCAACTTTTTATATGTCAGGGCTGAAATAAATGAAAAGTTTGAGAATAGAAACTTCCTACTTGCTGAATGAGTGTCCGGTTATCGAAATCTAAATAATCGCTCTTCCCCCGCGCCAAGGGCCGCAAGCGTCCCCGTGCTTCCTCGAGCGGCGCGTGAGGCGCCGCTTGTCGCCTCCACGTGTTGCATTCTCGGCGTGGCCTAGGATGTTGATTAGTTTAATCTGCTAGGTTTGTGCACAATGTAGTGCTTCCTATTGCCGTGATTTGGATTCCGTGATCCTCTTGTCAATCTTGCCCTCTTGGTTCCCCTCCCATTTTCCCTGTCCGTGCTCATCTCATTTTCCTGTAATCCAGACCGTCCGGGGATATTCGCGGGGATTACTGGAGGGGTAATCGATAAAAACGGAGGTACGGATAAAATGATTCGGAAGGTCAGCCTAATAGTACCGGAATTATCTACTATAAAAAAAATATATATCAGGAGGTGATGTGTAACTGTGCGAAAGGTGACACGGTGTTGCAGCAGCGACTACGCTGCCATATCAACCCACCGCAAGCTCCCCACTTTCTGGGGGATGCAGATCACCATGTCCTGCTCGCTTGGTGCTGGATAGAATACCGGGAAGCTATCTGCGAATGCGTAGTACACCGCCTCTTGTTGGGAAATCGAGGCGTTCAAACCTGCGTAAAAGAAAGGCCAAACAGCAGCGAAATGTAGAGTGAGTCAGAGACGAGAGAGCCCGCCCTCCACTTTGGGGCGCCTCATCTTTCGAAATTTTCTGTGGAGGGTTATAATGAACTAGCACATATGAAACTGCATTCCAGGACATTCACTGTTCCCGGCTACGTGGCACACACCCTTTTCTCGGCTCGTCAACCCTCTTGAGTGGTGCATAAGAAGTCCAGGGTATCGCCGGGGATGTAGGTTATTTGCTCCGTATTTTGCCGAGCGCTCCTGCATATTTGTCAACTGCAGCAGCGGAACAGCGACACCACAAAACCAGTGCATGCACGTTTAGCGCAAACTGGAAACTCCGCAAGTGCACAGTCATACGTACGTGAAGACACGCACTGGTTTGGAGGTGATTATGCGTCACGACCAGCACTACAACAACAACCTTTATTTGTACGGAGGGTATGATAACCTAAAGGCTGCAAGCGTGAACGCGCGGTGCCCGGTGTTTATGTCACCCCGGGGTGGGAGTGGTCGGACGAGCAGTGATGCGCGTCAGTTGCCGAGTCAATCTTCCAAGAATTCAACTGTAGAATAAAACTGCAGAAACACACAAGCGATACACTGTCACATACCTCATTAGCTGTGCTGCCGCATATGTTATTGGCAGCCGATACGAGTACCACCAGAAGAAGCCCCCGAATCCGATTCAAGACGACGGGGAATTGGCTACGGGGTACACGCTTGGCCATTGTAGTACAGCCCGACCTGGGCCGGAGGCACGAGTGTGTGTGTGTGTGTGTGGGGGGGGGGGGAAATCCTTATATTGGAGTGCTGTAACGTTGCTGTTTGTGGTCTGACCTTTCCCTGTCCGTGCCCATCTTGTTCTTCTTGTAACCGTTCCAAAAATTGTATATCGCTATACGACATGAAACCACTAGCGCTAATCCCAACCTCTCCAATGGCAGTAATGATACAATCAAATTCATGCTAGTAGACAGTAAATGTACAGTGTGAAAAAACATTTATCGCTATTCTCCACGACGCGTAGCCTCCAAGTGCGCAGACCAGCCAAGCTGATAAGCTCGCGCGCTCGTAGCGACGGGCCTACCTAACCTCCGCTCCTATGCGACTCCGGTCGTGCCAAGCCGTCGACGGTCCCGTCCCGATCCGCGCGCTCCCCCGTCCGAGATATCACTACTCCTCCCGTCGCAGCTCGCCTCCTAGCCCACACTTCCCGACACCCGCTATCCAATGAGTAGTGGGTTCGCGATGACTAATCGCCCATGTCTCTTGTATGGCAGCTTTCCCGCCGAAAACTTGGTCAAGGCAGTGTCGAAGTACGTGACTAGTTTTGCGATATTTGGTTGAGTTGAGTCCGGTAGTTCACTTAGGCTGGCCACTAGAGGAATAGCGGAATAGCGATAGCGGTACGTATCACTATACAGTACCGAAACGTACTGACACGTCGGAATTATGGTCAGATTGATTTGAATCTAGAGGTTTGCATATCCAATTCCATGTGTACGGGACAATAACTCTAGCGGTTACTGTTACCGTTAATATCGGCGCGTCTCACCTGCAGAGCAACCACCTTGCCCGAGCAGTTAGACGCAGCCAACGACCAACGACTTCCCCAACGGTCAGCTCTCTCTAGCTAGCCCGTGCCTTATAAGCCGTAGCTAGCCACGAGCCTAGGCACTCTCTCCTTTCGCGCTCAGCCAATCTAGGCTTCGCGCGAATGCAGTCTCGACTCTAGTAGTCGAGTAGGGTGTCAATTTTACCTTTTCGTCCCATACGCACTCGAGCGTCACGCGACACTTCCCCTCGTTCAGCTACGCAGTTCCCCAATATGCAGCCTGAGCAGTCTACATCCGCCGCAGCGGCCGACCCTCACGCTACCTCACTCGAACAACGCACAGCCGAACAGATTCGTACGGCAGTGTTGGCATCGGAACAACGGATTATTGAGCAGTTTTTGGCGGCTAACGATGCCTTACTCGCCCAGCTCTAGCAGACGACAGCCACACTTGCTACTACTGATCAACAGCAGTCCATTCCCCCCGACGCGACCACAGCGACGGAGAGTGGTAAGGAGGCCCCCGAGCCACCTATCGACCTGCTCAAAGACGAACCCGACCCCTCCGCGGCCGATTTCGTCGACTTCACCTACTACGGCGAAGTCATCCCAGCCGGCCTCGAACGTCCCCCTCGAGACGTCGAGGAGCCACGTCTGTGGACTCTCACGGACGACACCGCCCGCGCTCTAAGCGACAAACGCACCCAAGCGGCCTACGACGAGTACCTACACATCGGGTGCTATGCCTTCTTCGATGGCATAGGCTTTGGACACGCTGTCGCAAGGCCCACCTTTACCGACAGAGCAGGCGGCAGCGATTGCCCTCATCCGAGCGGGTCATCGCACCCACACAGCGACGGAGGAGGCCGCCCGTACTAGATTGGGCTTCCTCCGCCTCACCAAGGGCGGACAAACGAGCACGGATGCGGACCGCGTCTTTGCCGAACTGGCCCACGAGCGCTTCTGCCGACCGCGCCCTACCGCGGTCTCCGGCACATTGGATGCGCTTCGCCAAGCGTTCGTCGACCGCACGCTGGAAGTCAGCCTACACGCCGCCAGCAAGGCCGCCGCCGGAGCTGCCTTCGCAAAAGTCACACCGGACAGGCCTCCCGGCCCCGATGCGCGAGCCCGCAAGGCCGCCGCCGACAAACGCAAAGCCGCTGCAGCAGCCCGCGCTACCCCGCCGCTCAAGCCGACCGACCCGGCTAAACCCTCGGCCAAGAAATGACGGTGTGGCCCGCCGCGCCGATTCCTGCTCCCCGACGTCTTCCTACATGCGCCACCGCGTGCGTCGAAGATGGCGGGAGTGGGAGCGCATCGGCGCGAGCGGCCAAGTCCTAAACTGGATCCGCCATGGCGTCCGCGTGAAGTTCAAACACGGCCTACGCCCCAAGCCCTTCAACCACGGCATCTCAATGCTAGACGCGACGCCGGCCCTACTCGAGTTTCTAAACTCGGAGCTCCCCCGCTTCGAGGCTTGCGGTGCTTGGGAGCGAGCAGACAACCCTCGCTACGTTTCCCGGATGTTTTTAGTTCCAAAACCCGGATGCAACCAATGGCGTTTGATTATAGACCTTCGAGAACTCAACCGTTATTGCTCGACCTTCACCATGACGTGCGAAACGCTCAAGCACCTACGTCACCTCTCGCGTCCGGGCGACTACTTCGTCTCCCTCGACCTCGCCGACGGGTACTACACCCTTGGCATCCGGGAGAAAGACCGAGACTTCTTCACGGTCAACTACCGCGGCACGCTATGGCGCCTAGCATGCCTTCCCATGGGCTGGTCGGGATCGGCTTACTACTTTTGCAAGCTCACACATGTGTTCACAAACCACCTACGTCGCCCCCCGCCTCCAGTGTCAGCGGCTACGCTTCTCCACATTCGCCGCCCTACCAAGCGCTTCCTCAGAAACGCGCGATGGCGTGGGACCCGACTACTCCCCTACATGGACGACTTCCTTTTCTCGCCGACTCCTACACGGACGCCCTCCTACTGCGACAGCGCGTCCAAGCCCTACTCGGCAGCCTCGGCCTCGAACGCAACCCCAAGAAAGGCGTTTGGACACCTACTCAAGTGGGCGACCATTTGGGATTAACGGTGGACCTCCATCACGGCATGTTTCGCGCCCCGCCCGCAAAACTTCACCAGCTCGCGCAACAAGCCTCATCCCTACTCGGCCGAGCTGCGTCCAACGCCCGATGGCTGCCTACACGCCAACTTGCGGCTTTCGCCGGAAAGGCGCAGTTCCTCTACCTCGCAATCGCCCCCGCGCGCTTCTTTTTGCGCGAGCTCCACAACGTGTTAGCCACACGGGTTGGGTGGGGCGGACGCGTCCGCCTCACCCACCAACTACGCCGAGACCTCGAGTGGTGGCGCACGGTCCCCACTCAACACAACGGCCGGTCAATCTACAAGCCAATCAAGACCGCCTACCTCCACGCCGACTCGAGCGACTACGGTTGGGGTGCCGTTCTAAACGAGGACTCCAACTATCAAGCCCGTGGCTTTTGGAGCGCTACCGACCGCCATCAACACATTACGTGGAAGGAACTTCGAGCGGTGCGACACGCGATGGAATCTTTCCTACCACAGCTCCGAGGCCGGCAAGTCCTCCTACACGAGGACAACACGGCGGTGGTCGCCGCCCTCACCAAGCTCACCTCACGCTCGCCCGCCATGATGGCCGAACTCCGACGCCTATGGTACCTCCTCGACAGCAACGACATCAACATCCGGCCGCGTTACATCCGCTCGGCGGCCAGCATATGGGCCGACGCGCAAAGCCGCGAGTTGGATTGCGAGGACTGGCAGCTCAACCCCCGTGTTTTTGCCCACCTTCAACGCCGGTGGGGGCCTCACACAATCGACCGTTTCGCATCTATGCTCAACGCGCAGCTGCCCCGCTTCAACGCCCGCTGGCGGGACCCCCAGTGCAAGGACGTCGACAGCCTACGCCTCTCCGACGACGCATGGCGCCGCGAAAACAACTACTCCCTGGTCTACCCTCCCTGCCCTCGCCGCCAAACTCGCCCAAGCTCAAGCCTCGGCCACTGTCATCGCGCCCTTATGGCCCAACAAACCGTGGTGCCACGCGTTCGCTCGATTGGCCACCGAAACTCTACACTTCCCAGTGGCGCGCGACCTATTCTTTCCCGGCAGGCGCGGCAAGCCCGAGGGGGTCGGGCCTCCCGCGTGGAGCATCGTGGCCTTTCGTCTCTAACCCCTTCGTGGCTCTACACCCGACGCGGAGCGATTGGACGGGCGCTTCGCCCGCAACAGTTAAATGCCCCTGTACAACGCGTGCCGCCTCTGCGTACAGGACCGGCCCGCTACGGCCTACGCCTCGAAGCAGCACCGGCGCCCTGGTCCGCCGATCTGGCTGAAACTTTCCAAGACCTCCTAGGAACTGACAAGCTGGGGGTTACAGCGGTCGCTCTACTCAGCAACTCCCTAGCGCCCTCTACGTACTCGAGCTACGACAGCGCGCTGCGGCAATTTTTTTTTTCTGTACACAGGAAAATGTCGCCCCCCTACATGCCACTCCCGCTACCATGGTACGCTACACCGCGTGGTTAGCCTTGCTCGGCACGGTCGCCGCTAGCTCCCTGCAACCCTACTTCTCTGCAGTCAACAAGTTCTTTCGAGACCACCAGCGCCAGCCTATTGCTGTGGGCGACCTCCTGGCGGACGCCAGACGTGGCCTCGAAATGCTGCAACACCGCCTAATCCCCGCCACCACGCGCCTCCCTCTACCCGCGCCCGTCGCCCTCAGCATCCTACGGGCCGCCGACACACTACGCCTCACCCTACCGTGGACACCTGCTGCGCTCCCCCAACTGCAACGTTTCAGAACTTGCCTCGCTGTGTGCGTCAATTACACCTTTTTCTGCGGAGCAGAAACTGGCGCCCGCTGCCAGACATGCGACCTAATCGTCGACAGACCTTCGCAGCAAATCTGTCTGTTCGTAAGGAAATTTAAAGTCGACTAGGGCCGCGACGCCTGCGAAAAACAGGTTATCGCTATCCCGGTCGCCGCCAACCCCGTCCTGGCAGACCTGCTCGACTACTACACGGAACACCGCGCGACATTCTGCACTAAATTCTACAACATGCCACCCCCGCTCGCTTTCTGGAGTTTCTCACCTTCAGAAACGTCCGCCGATTTGGGTGCCGCGTCCACCATCTCCGCTTGGCTCTCCCTCGCCCTCCTCACGGTCAACTCGTCCGCGCCCGCCGGCTTTAAATGGACATCGCACAGCCTACGGAAAGGCGCGGCGTCCGCTGCCAGCTGCATCGGCGCGCCCCTCCCCGTAATCAAATATATGGGTGGCTGGGCCAAGAACATCTCTGTGACCGAAGGCAAATATATTGACCCAACCATGACCCCAACCCCTGCTGCTTGGCAGTTCTTCGGCTGGCTCACTCCGTCCCCCCCGCAACACTAATTTTGGCTGTGCAAGCCTTTGGCTTTAGGTTACTGGCAAAACGTGCCCTAGGGTAAATGGTCAGATTGATTTGAATCTAGAGGTTTGCATATCCAATTCCATGTGTACGGGACAGTAACTCTAGCGGTTACTGTTACCGTTAATATCGGCGCGTCTCACATGCAGAGTAACCACCTTGCCCGAGCAGTTAGACGCAGCCAACGACCAACGACTTCCCCAACGGTCAGCTCTAGCTAGCCCGTGCCTTATAAGCCGTAGCTAGCCACGAGCCTAGGCACTCTCTGCTTTCGCGCTCAGCCAATCTAGGCTTTGCGCGAACCCACCCACCCATCCCTATAAATCATGCGCTAATCGACCCCCAGGCCATGTCTGTGGGTATCTTTTGGCCAAATTGTAAGCAAGCTGACATCTTTGGCAAAACGTGCCCTAGCGTAAATTTCGCGAAGCCTAGATTGGCTGAGCGCGAAAGCAGAGAGTGCCTAGGCTCGTGGCTAGCTACGGCTTATAAGGCACGGGCTAGCTAGAGCTGACCGTTGGGGAAGTCGTTGGTCGTTGGCTGCGTCTAACTGCTCGGGCAAGGTGGTTGCCCTGTAGGTGAGACGCGCCGATATTAACGGTAACAGTAACCGCTAGAGTTATTGTCCCGTACACATGATATTGGATATGCAAGCCTCTAGATTCAAATCAATCTGACCATAAATAAATCGCGAAGCGATACGAGCTATAGGTCCAGGCAAGTAATAGGAGGTATATTCGCGAATATACCTCCTATTCGGAATAGGAGGTATAGCGTTTTTCAAATAATGTACACGATATACAGGCGAAGTGAAATAACGAAATACAACCGGACCGCTATGGGTTTGAGCGACCGCTCTATAGGTTTGGGCTGGCTGGCTCACCGACTACAGGTACCCGTGCAACTACGAGGGATGCCAGCAACGGGACAACACAAAAACAGTGGCGTGCCATCGTCTAGAAGAAGGAATCCTAGGACTATCGCTAGTATCCCACATGTTCACCACGTAGTCGCTATCGCTATCATGGAATCCTGCGCGGCTTGTGTTGGAGTGAGCAGCGGACGCATTCGCTCGGCGAGCGATCTATCCGGACACACGCATTTTCGAAAATATATCTCTTGTTGACTTGCCCACTCGCTCAAACAAGAGGTAGATCGACGCCGAATTTATCGAAAATCTAGAAGCGTACCTTGAGATGCCTTTATAAAACAAGTTGCACCATCTGTGTGGCAGCAAGATTCTCGTCTACTCAACTTTTTCGATAGCGACTTGCGGGGTAGCTCCTCCACGTAGTTGGTAGTAGCGATCGTCGCTAGATGGTTCACACAAGTGCTTAACTATACTTGGTCCCTATTCGCTCCCTCACCTCATGCCCCGCCGTCCTCCCCCCTGAGATTCTCCCCCCCCTGCTTCGTCCCCCTGCACACAAACCTGACTTCATCCGCATCCTCGAACCCCGATTCGTTGGTCACTCCAACGGTCGCCGTCGCTACGCGTCCATAAAAAAGATTCAGATAGGGGAATGGAAATACTGCACAGACAACAACCTCTCCCACACAGCCGACCTCATACGTGACAAATACACACCCCTTGCGAACGCCATCCGAAACCACTGGCCAGGCACAGCGGTCGACATCCTCCCCATAGTCATGAGCCGCACAGGTACACCGCACTCCTCCACCATCACGAGTCTCACCTCCCTTCTCACCGCCCGCACCGACCCTCCAGATAAACTCGTCTCCAAAGCACATCTCGACACATCTCGCATTCTTGCACAACTCCATACGCATACTGTCCAATGGCTGCATCACCTCCTATGCATATACCGCATCAAGTCCCGCACGACCTCCCGCCGCGCATCCGCACATTGCCTTTTTCTGTTAAATACCGCTATGTACAGTCAGTGAATATCTAAAGTAGCGGCAGACACGCCTAAGCTCAGTATCGTCTGCACCACCGACTTCGGCTACAGGTCGAGCGACCATCCCTATCATAAGGTATGGTATGACCACGCCCGCCCAAGAGTGGAGGCGGGAAGGGTAATAGATAGCTGGGGCGCAGCAGTGGGGCGTGTTTATTCCGTGCGGACCCGCTTCATGTTGCCAAGCGCGACCGGGTCTAGTCGCATGTGGTGCTCGAAGCAGTCGCGGCTATGGCGGGAGCCGGGCATACATAGGGGAATCCCACACTGCACGCAGTAGAAAGACGTCCAGTGAAGGACCCCCTCGTCGCGGTAGCAGCGGAGGCAGCGAGCTTGCTTGCTTCGGCCCTTTTCTGAGCGGCCAAAGTTACCGGGGACGTGGACGCGCTCTTCTTGGAGGATCCGTTTCGGTTCGCCCAAAGGTACGGATATTGTCCTTCCCCGACGTTGGGCCGGCACAGCGTGATCATGTAGCCCGTTGTAGACCAACGTCTTACTTAAAATATCAGCAAAGTCCTTGATAGTTAGGGCTGAGTAGGGGTGGGAAGCAGAGACGTGAAACTTGACTAGTTTCCAGCAGTCGGTAACGCAAATACCGGCCAAGGTAGTCGCTAGTCGGAACCAACAGTCTTGGGTTAGCCAAGCCTCTTCCATCGCGAGCTCGTGCTGTCGTGACTGGTTGTGGTTGTCAACCCGAGGACTGCGCTCGAAGTAGTTGGACACTACATGGGGGCGAGAGATAGGACGGGTAACGATGTTGCCGTAGTCGTCCGCCCACCGTTGAGTGTAGGGGTTGCCGTCGGCCATGCCGCCCGCGCCGACAGTGGAGATAAAAAACAAAACTTTGCGCCGGTTGTACTTGTAGCCTGTTGCCACCAGTTGAACACCTTCCACAGTAGTGCTGAGGTGAACTCTGCTCCCTGCAGGTGCCGTCGACAGGGATTCCTGAAGAAAAGCCTTGGGGAAGAGGGCGTGCGAGGTCTTCACAACTCCGGTGAAGTGGCGCTTCATCTTGCTAAGGGCCACCGCGGCCTGCATGTGGAATATTGAAGGTCAGTGCCTATCCCACAATAGAAAGGACATAACACATGACAAATGTAAATTTTGTAATGCTTCTCTTACCTTAACAGACCCGAACCAAGCATCCCCCAATAGCGTCATGCCCTCGTCACTTGCATCCTCCGCCATTCGTAGCACACACGCGGTAGACACTCCATGTTCGGTTGCATATTTTTTTTCGCGCATGGCGTTCTTCCCCTCTTGCACCTCCATATAGACCATCACACCGGTTGCACAGTCGCACATAGTCTTCATCTCCGTCCCCAACGGCTTTGGCTTGCGGTGAATGTAGGTTATGTTGGGTAGCCCGCCTAGCTTGTCTTTGCGAGGTTTATAAGCCGACATGCTTTCATCCATCGTTTGGTAGACCCCTTGGTGTAGAACGTCCCTCCTGTTCCGGTTGAAGTCGTCCACACCATTCCGGAACCATGCCCACGGGTCTAGGCCAATCTGTTGTGTCTCTGCTTTGCAATATTTAATAAGAGAACGAATAATCTTGAACCTGTGGAATGCCATATATTTTTGAAATTGTGGTTGGTCTCTTATTCCATCAAGCATGTTGCTATTCTCCCACAAATCTCTAC
This sequence comes from Tetraselmis chui, assembly GCA_026401115.1. Lineage (NCBI taxonomy): Eukaryota > Viridiplantae > Chlorophyta > Chlorodendrophyceae > Chlorodendrales > Chlorodendraceae > Tetraselmis > Tetraselmis chui. Next base: position 21,185 of record JAPMLY010002481.1, read on the forward strand.
CCCTTTGCGCATAGACGGTTCCCGCTACCATCAAACCCCAAAACCTGACGAACTCTGCTGGGCTAACCTGCCTAAAGTCTGCCCTCTTGCTTAAGCCTGCATCGTTGAGCTTCCGTAGGTCGGCGTGCATGTCCCCGGGGTAGAGCCGGAGCCATAGCTTCAAGATATCAACTCGTCCGTCTGTCACAGGTAAGCCTTCCTTCAGCCCCACCTGCCCTCCCATTTGAGCGGCACGCACCGCAGTTGTGTCTGCATGTGGGTCGTGCTCGGCATCGTCGTCATGTTGGAACACCGTCCACGTCGCCACTGTCCTTGGTTGACGTAATATGACGGTGACGCCAGGTACGGGTGGGACCCACGCGCCGTCCTCGACGCCTTGGGAGTCCTTGGCGGTATCGTCGGATGGAGCGGGGTCGCCCTCGTCGTCGGACGAGTCGCCCTCCATATCGAGGGCTTCGCTGGTGTTGCCGGGAATCTCCCCCGCCTCGGTAGGTGGCGATATGTCGCTGGAGCCGGAGTTAGCGGAGGACCCCCACGACATAAGGTCGATAGGTAGTGTGGGTTCGATAGTCGGCGTACCGGTATCACTCACTACCGACCCTGTAACAATTGGTACCAGTAACGCACTCTCCGTAACTGCACCGGGAATTTGCACCTTTGGCCGGGGGGGTTGAAAGGGCATTCGCACTGCAACGCGTTGAGCGTTGCTGGTTTGTGTTGGTGCTGGGGCTAAACGGCCTGCGTTGTCGGGTTCGACGCGTAGAGCGCGAGCCGACTCGTGTTTCGGCGGCATGCCATCCCAAATTACAACCCACAGGCCTTCACCGATAGACTCGCCGACTGTCCCGTAGGTTCGGTCACGTTGTTGTCGTTGTGCACCATCTTTTAGGGGGTGAAGGGGGCCTCTACGGGCGGAAACGCGCGCTCCTGTCGTTACGGTCTTCCTCATGGTGGTGGTGGTGGGTCGCCGACAGGCGATCTCGGCAAATTGCACTTTTGAACCGCTTCCGCACCACCTCACGCTTTAAGTCAACGGAGTTAAGCAGAGAACACCCTCAGGTACACGCTGCCAAAGTTTGGCAAAGTACTGACTTTTCCTCGCGTAGGACTGATCCGTTTTTTACGTGACTCTGGTGTATGATTGGTCATACAAATGTAGTACTTATCATACACATATCCCCGAGGCACTAGTGGCCGGCCTTAGTACTTTTAGCTTTGTGGAAGTACCGAGCCGTCATTTTCTTGTTCTGTGGTTTACCACCGGTTGCTATACCGACACTCAACTCATGCTCCCCCTCGACAGAAAAGAATGAACGGATTCGCATTCGCCAAACACGCTCTTAATGGCACAATAGGATCATATTGGGCGTGCGTCCACATGTCCGCGAGTCTCGTGTGGAGGTCATGGGCGATGAGTAACGATGAGACCTTAATCCAGGTTGGGAGGCACACGCGCGTTCTGCTGGGGTGAAGGAAGACCTAGGACGCTGCGAGTCCAGAATCTCACCAAGTCGGCCTTGGCAACAAGTCCAGCGCCGTGGTCTCGTAAGAAGCCCTTTATTCTTGAGATGTAAGGTTGTATACTCGTTGCCTTCATGGTGCCTCGTTCTCCGATCCATGCAATATAGCGCGCCATGGTTGCTCTTGTAGCGGCCAGTGGGGGTAGACCATGCTCTTCGCAAAACTCAAAATGTGGTTTTATCGCGGTGCCATACGTCTCGGACGTGCTCTTAGCCCATGTTGCAGTCATTGAGTCAATTGTTGTCGCTCCAAGGTTGTCCGTTCCCAATAGCCGTTGCATGTAGGGACGCATAGAGGCGGCCCTCTCGTTGTCGCAGCCCGCAATTTCGAACTTGTAGCGTACCTTAGTTGTACATGTCGGGTAGCTCTAGACTGCCGGGTTGATCATGCGTGTGTTGAACATGGTCAAAGTGGAGATTACTTGTCCCCGGCGGAGGTACAACCAAGCCAGAAGGGAATCCGGAAGACCATGACGGGCGAGTGTGGCCTACCGATTGTCACTGAAAATTGAACATTGTTTACGACAATCGCCGAGTTAACGGCTATTGTCTTCGGGCGCCCATGTGATCATGCCTCCTAGAGTGCCGTTTTGATCGTAGGATACACGCTATGGAATCATTGATCCTAACCTCGCTGATCGAGTCGCCGCTCCTCAAAAGATATCGGGTGCGGAAATAATTATTCGAAAACCCTCCATTACCGGGTTTTTCGGGCAGCTGTCGATCATGTGGACCTCTGCAGCCATACACTCTTCCGTCCTTCGTAGCGTCGAGCCTCTATTGAACCATGCAAACACAGTTAGTGTCGGGACAACAGAAGTGTGAGAGCTGTAGCCTAGCGACAGCTCTGTACCGAGTCAAACAGTTTATCGGTATGTCCGATCTAGACATGTACTAATCATATCTAGAGTAGCTTACAGTAGCTATCTGCAACTAATACGTATGCGGTATTACTTACAACACTCCCCCTGAAGGTAGCTACGGGATGAAGCGTTGCATTGGGTCTTGTCCTCCAAGGATCGCACTTCGGTGTCGTGCTAGTGCAGGTCCTGGGAGGGGTTTGGTGAGCATGTCAGCCACCATCTGGTCAGTGGGGAGGTACCTCAACTTGATGGTCCCTTGCTCCACGTGGTCTTTGAGAAAGTGCCACTTCAGGCCGATGTGTTTAGTCTTCTCGCTGACCAAGGCATTCTGGGAGTATGCAATGGCGCTTTGGTTGTCCTCCCAGATGGTGGTGGTTTCGGTGATAGGGGAGTCGAAGATTTCCCCCAGGAGTTGTCGGAGGTGGAGTCCCTCCTTGGTGGCGTCAGCCGCAGAGTAGTACTCGGCTTCACACGTGGATTGAGCCACACAAGTCTGTTGTTTGGACTTGTAACTGATTGGCCCGCGTCCGAGGGTGAAGAGATAGCCCGAGCGAGACTTGCGGGTGCTGCTGTCGTTGGCCCAATCAGCGTCGGCAAAGCCTGTGAGTTGGAGACTGTGGTCCATGCCCCCCCCCAACGTCAGGCGCATGTTGATGGTGCCATGGAGGTAGCGGAGGACCTTTTTCAGAGCCTGCAAGTGTGCCTCGGTGGGCGAGGCTTGGGCAGAGCCGAGGATGCTCAATGCCGTGGAGACATCGGGGCGGGTACAAACGGCGGCGTACTGAAGGCTGCCCAGGAGGCTTGGGTAGACGTCCTTGGCCACTCCTGTGAGAGAAGGCGAGTTCAAGTGTGTAAGGCCGGCGAGGAAGCCTGGGTCCATCGGAAGGGACGACGGCTTAGAGTCAGACATGCCGTACTTGGCGAGGATGTCGCGCAGGTACTTGGACTGGTCCAGCGAGATTGTGCGCGTGGAGCGATCGCGGGTAATGTGCATGCCGAGGAGTTGGGAGAGGTCGCCTAGGTCCTTGATTTTGAACCGTGTCCGAGTTGGGCTTTGAACGATGCGAGCCAGGTGGCATCATTGCAGGCCGCGGGAATGTCATCGACGTACAGGGCGATCATGGCGAAGACGTGGCCGGCGCGGTAGATGTAGATGCACGGGTCAGAAACGCATTGTTGCCATCCATGGTCGACGAGCCACGCACGAAGTAGCATGTTGAACTCGCGGGGGGACTGCTTAAGGCCGTAGAGGCAACGCTTGAGGTGACAAACCTTGGACGTTCCATCGGTGAAGCCGAGGGGCTGGCGGATGTACACATCCTCCCGGATGGGGGCGTAGAGAAACGCTGTGTCGATGTCCAGTTGGCAGAGTTCAAGGTCGCGGGCGGCTGCAATGGTTAGGAAGAGACGCAGGCTGGCCATGCGGATGACCGGGGAGAAGGTCTCCGTGTAGTCCAGTCCAGCGCGTTGACTGCACCCCTTGGCGACGAACCGCGCTTTGAAGCGGGAGACGTCGCCGGCTGTATCCGACTTGACTTTAAAGATCCACATGCTGTTAACGACCATGCGGCCGGGGGGGAGGTCCACAAGGTCCCACGTGCCGTTGCTGATGAGGGAGGAATACTCCTGTTGCATAGCGGCTTGCCATTGGGTGGCTTGGGCGCTGTCCAGTGCAGCTCGGTAGGATTTTGGTTCCACACACTCTCGGGCGGAGAGGAGGGCGATGGCAGTAGGGGACGTGCCGGCAGGTGTGTGTGGGGGACCAGTGACAAGGTCGGGGACGTGAGGGTGCTCAAAGATGTCCTCTTGAGCTTTTCCTTGTTCAGGATCACAACACGCCGTTACGAGTGTGGGTGGGTAGTCGGACAGGTGGGCAACCATATCGCCGTAGCGAATGGGGTGGGAGCGGAGCCGAGCATGGCGAGGGGTTGGCGGGGGGGGTAGGGGTGTGGGTGATGTGAGGTCAATTGGGTGGGATAGGGGTGAGTCTGCGGGTACGTCGTCCGAAGAGTCGGTGATGGCCGAGTCGACGGAGGGTTGTGTGTCGAAGCCTGGGGTGTCTTCCTGAAAGACAACATGTACGGAAGTGGTGATGCGACGCGTTTCCGGATTGTAGACACGATACCCGGGTGCGTCAGGGGGATAGCCCACCATGACGCCGCGAAATGCTTTTTCACTGAGTTTCCGACGTTGTTTGTCGGGGACCTTGGCGAAAACGGCGCAGCCGAAGACGCGGAACTTGGAGGCGTTGGGCACCGACGACGTAAGGAGTGTGAGGGGGACGCCCCCAGTAGGTCCGACCGAGCGACTGTACGTGCGGTTGCGAAGGTATACAACAGTGCTGACAGCACACGACCACATGGAGTTGGGAACGGCCATGTTGTGGAGCATCGCCGATGCATTGTCCCGGATGGTGCGCCAGGGACGTTCGGCCTTGCCGAGCATGTGGTGGGCGTATGGGGCAGAGAACTGTACCCCGACGCCGAGGTGTGCGCACATCTGGCGAGTGACAGCAGCTTCAAACACAGAGTCAGAGTCAAATTTGAGGACCGGTGCGAACGCGCCCGTCTGGGAGTGATGGCGGGCATGCAGGTGTTTGATGTCCAAGAGGATGGTTTCCAATTCCGAACATGCGTCGTCTTTAGACTTAAGGAACCGCACCCACATGTAGTTGGTGTGGTGGTCGATGACGAGTAAGCAGTAGCGGAGGCCATGTGGGGAGGGGACATTGACCGGGCCCCAGAGGTCAGCGGACAGGTTGAGGAGGGGGTGGGATGGCTTCGCGCAAGCGGCTGTGTTGCGTGGTGCAGCTGTGGCTTTGTGAAGGAGACAAGAGTCGCACGAAACTTTGGTTACAGCGCTAGTTAACACAGGGCTAGTCGGGACACCGTGAGTGTGTTGGGCCTGAAGGCTTTGCATGTTGAGGTGGCCATATCGACGGTGCCATAGGACGGGATCACACTGGGCAGTAAGGGCAACCTGAGGGGAGGGGTCAAGTGCCGGCGGGGCGGATGGGCTGGAAGGGAGGGCCGGCTGGTGGGGAAGGAGGTAGAGACCGTTTCCGGACGGTTCTAGCATACCCATGCCTGTGGGTACCAAAAGCAAACCAGTGTCAGAGTTGGAGGGGAATATGAATTCACAACCGCTGTGAGTTTGCATCCAGCTGACACTAAGGAGTCTGCCGATACGCTGTGCTGAACGAGATGACAGGTCAGGGGTGTAGAGTGCATACACAGTGCGGTGAATTAGCTGGCCAGAGGCAAGTCTGACAGAAAGTCGCACTGAGCCACTGCCCTTAACGTCAACGCCGACACCGCCCACGCGAGAGGGAGTGGAGGGGGGCGTGAATTTCACGAAGTCATCTCGGAACGCAGTGAGGTTAATCGAGCAGGCGGAATCAACGACCCAAAACTGTGACAGATTACGACCCGGGGCGAGGGAAGAGGAGAATGCCACAGAGCTGAATGGGACACTCACCTCGTCGTCAGCGTCGTCATCAACGCAGTCTGCGAAGGTGGGTAGGCAATCGGTGTCATCGGCGGGGGCGTCGTCGGCAGGGACGTCGCTCAGCAGCGCAGCGTGAGCAGAGGGGGTGCCGTCGGCGGCGCCGTACTTCTGGACTGTCAGCCTACGCTTGGCAAGATTCCACTTAAGAATAGCGTCATCAGTGGCATTGCACGCGGACATGAGATGGTGGAGGCTGCCACAAACGCCACACTTGTTGGGTCGTTGGCCGCGAGGGTTACGGTGTGGTGGGCCTCGACCGCTGTGCGAGCCGCGGCCCGCAGCGACGAACGCGGAGATGGGAGGAGGTGATATGTCCGGAGCGGTTGCGTCCGGAGCAGGGTTGTCTTCCATGTTGTGCGCAAGGTGTAGAATGCTCGCCATAACTTCATCAGCCGACATGATGTAGTCCGTGTCGAAGGCGTTGATGACGCATTGCTTCGCCTGACCGTGTGGGCCGCTGCTAGAAATGCCGCGCAGCATGAGGAGACCGAGGTGGTGGGGGTGGATGGCAACGGAGCCATCAGCCAACTGGCATGTGTCGTTGTACTCGTCAAAGGTCTGGCGCATGTAGTGGACATAGTCACTGAGTGACTGACCGGGGCGCTGTCTGACCGTGAGATTGTCCAAGAGGGACAAGGAGCGAGCAAAAGACCGACAGTCAAGGCGTTCACAAAGGATGTCCCACGCGGCGGCGGCGCAGTCTGGGCGTGCTGGAGAAATGCATTTCATGGCTTGGTCAGCGCGCTTATTCGCGCTGGCTGCATGGAGGAGCAGCGTGTAGGCGTAGTGTTGCGCTTGTTCGTCGAGCCAGACGCCGGAGTCGCGGATGGCCAGCTGAGGAATGAGGTATGCGGCCTTGATGGAGAGGAAATTAAGGAAGGTCCTCTTCCATTGCTTGAAGTCCGTGGTCGGGCACATGACGGGGACCGACATCTTCATGGACCGGTTGAGGGCGTCCTTGTCGAAGCCGGGGGCTTCGTGTGCCGCCCGGTTGATGACCACCGGGTCGATAGTGGGGCGACGACGGCCCCGGGGGTTGGGGTCGCCATGTTGGAGTGGGGGAGAGTGTCGGCCATGAAAGGGAGGAGGTGGGCCACCGGGAAAGGGAGAGCGGCCGGCCATGGGACGCGGCGGGCCGTACGAGTGCGGGTGGTCACGGTAGGGGGGGATAAGATGAGAGGGCGCCTCCGTGATTTGGGGGCCGGGGTGGTGAAGGGCGTATCCGGCGTGGGGGAAGGGGGGAGGTGGTGGGAGGTGATCAACCCGGATGGCGTGACGCGAGGGGTCGTAGTGCGCCTCGGCACGCGCGGGCTCGCGGGGCGCATCGTGGCGGCGCTGTGCGACTGTGGGGTCGGTAACAGGGGCTGCAGCAGGAAAGAGTGTTTCTGCGTCCGGTGTTACGAAACCAGGCTGGGTATGGTCACTCAGGTGGAGGGTGTGACCGTCGTGGCTGTGCCGGACGGGTTCGAGTGGGGCATCGTGGCGGCGCTGAGCTACAGGGGGGTGCGGATTAGCACCCGCAGCAGCGACAGCACCCACGGCCGACTGCGAGTCGACACGAGCAGTTAAGCTCGCCACTTGCGCAACGAGCAGCGCGAGAGTATCGGGGGGGTGATCGAGGGTGCTCTGGTGAGAGCCTGACTCAGGGGAAGCAGCAGGTGAATCAGGCGGGTTTTTCTGCTCCATTTCGACAGAGGGAAAAAAAAGAAAGAGCTGAAGGAAAAAACAGGCAGCGGTAAAAACCGCTAGCCGGACTTGTGCCTAACAGCGGTATGCTAAGAGACGGCCTGATGCCCGCCGACCCCTCGGCCTGTAGCCCCGGGGTGTCTCAGAGCACCTTTTCTGTATCCTCCACCCAGTGTGGGGCACAAGTCGAGGCCAAGGCCAGGACAGGTGGAGCGCTGCGCGAGGTGGCTGATGCGCGAGGCTAGTATAAAAATAGAAATAAAAGGTAAGCTACGGCTGGCGTGCGACCTGTGGATGCGTATTCACCCGACAGTGCACCCCCCCGTTCTCCAGCTTGGACCTGTGTGCACCCTGTCCACACACGACGAGTGCGTCGGTGTGGTTGGCTGGCTATCTCCGGCGGGTGGCTGGCTTAAGAGGGTGGTGGCGGGTTTTAAAAATCGCAGTTTATACTGGCGATACCGCCGACTACAGGTTGAAAGTACTAGGTGTCTAAAGAAACTTGCCTTCTGCGGGAGAGCTGTCGATCGCAGCTCGCCGAACCAGGTTGTCGCGCGTGAGTGACGTGAGGCGGGGGCCCATAACCTATTGAACCATGCAAACACAGTTAGTGTGGAAGATAACGTACGCAAACGTAGTTACAGTCACAGTCCCGCAAACGGAACAGTTAAGGCGACAACCAGCCTACAGGCGTGGTGTCGGGACAACAGAAGTGTGAGAGCTGTAGCCTAGCGACAGCTCTGTACCGAGTCAAACAGTTTATCGGTATGTCCGATCTAGACATGTACTAATCATATCTAGAGTAGCTTACAGTAGCTATCTGCAACTAATACGTATGCGGTATTACTTACAACAGCCTCGCCTCCAGGGGAGACTCGAAACTCACAAGGTTTGGCGATTGCTAGCGAGCGCCTTGCCTTGGCGCTGCTTCCCGGCAGTCCGCTGCCTGATGATCCCGCAGATCGCAGCTGCCGGTACATAGTTTAGCCCCTACCGTGCTACAAGGTTACTACCGCCCACCGCGTGGAGGTAGGGGTAGGTGCCGGCGGGCATGCGAGCACACTCCCTCCGGGGCCTCCGCCTCTACGCCGCCGGCGGGCGCCCGCCGATTGTACCGCTTCCGTGCCGCTGTCCGGGTCGAAACAAGCGAGTGCGCGCGGGAAGGACCGTCTTGCGGCCCGCCACCTCCGTAAGTGCTTGGTTCCATGCTTTGTTTTGCAATCGGGGGGGCAACCCCAATAGCTGCCGTGCCGTTCTTTAGAAGTTTTTGTGCGAGGTCGGGTAGTGATAGATCTAGTGAATTTGTAAGCCAATGCAATGGCTTTTGGTAAAGAGGAGAGGAATATTGATAGCAAGAAGTACTGTTAAATCAGTTGTTCACCCTTCGAGGTCTTGTACGCGGCTGACTTGGCTGAGGGTAGGTTAGATACAGACGTATGGGGATGTTACGGGTTGTTGTGGGCCGTAGCTGGGCTGGTTGTTGTTGTGGCATTGTACTAGTGTAAGTAATGATGAGGGTATAAGATTGTTGTACTAATGCTGCTATGATAGTTATTAATGATGTGTTTGCTGTGTTATGTAGAAATGAGTTGTACATGGCTAGTACTAGTTAGGTCTTGATGGAGACCTAACATTCCTACCCCGCCCCCAAAACTGGGAGTCGTTGTCACGTTTTACAAATTAAGAGCGGGAACCACGCAGGATATTGTCTGTGGAGCTAGAGGTACGTGGGATGGCGGAACACTCGGGCGAGAGCTGAGCTGAAGCGGGCAAAGTCCTGAAGCGCCTCCACGTGTTAGAGGCTGGCATATGGCTCCCAAGAGTCATGTGTGATATCGTAACCGTCTCAATGCGTGAGGAACTCAAGGCGTGGTCCGCGGTGGCTGTGGTGCGGCGGGTGAGCAATGCAGAAGTCCAACCTGGCATCCACGATAAACTTATCTTGTGGGGCATCAATGCGGACGGAGACAGTATCTAGCATGCAGTGGGGTGAGTGGCGTTTGAAATTGCAATCGAAATTGTTTACAATAATACCAAAATAAACCGGTTGCTGTCATTGGGCCATATTTGCTTTGCCATGCTAAGTCTCATTTGGCAGGGGCTATACCGTGAACCACTAATCCCAACCTCTCCATTGGCGCTAGCGATATTGTCTTAAACACACACGTAAACTTGTATTTATTGTTTTCTGATTCTATATGTTTTTTTTCCATATAGTATGAAACAGGAAAGTGCCGCTATTCTTCACGATACGTGGCATGCTCAAGCCGCGGCGGGGACGGTGATTAGCTAGGCAGGCATGCTTGTGCTGGGCGAGTCGGACCTGCTTGACCTCTGCTCTTGTGCGACTCCGGTCGTGCATGAGCTAGGGGGGAAAGGCAGGCGAATACACCCCTCGCTCGGCTCGTCGAGGGTCCCTACTCGATCCATGCACCTCCCCGTCCGAGATATTAGTTGCTCCTCCCGTCGCAGCTCGCCACCTAGCCTAGTCTTCTCTCTTCCTTCGAGGTTTGGGAAGAGAAAATAGGTAGGTCTCAGACGGTGTCCGGCTGGCTCTAATGCCCCCGTGCGAAATTTTCTCATGTCCCATGTCCTTTTTCTGTCTGTTTCTGCTTACCCGTGCAAACACGGTTAGTATGGAAGGTAACTAACGCAAACGTAGTTACAGTCATAGTCACGCAAATACAACAATCACAGAGACAACCAGCCCGAGGCGTGGTGTCGGGACAACAGAAGTGAGAGAGTTGTAGCCTAGCGACAACTTTGTACAAATTTACCGAATCAAATAGGTTATCGGTATGTCCGATCTAGACATGTACTAATCAAATCAAGAATAGCTTACGGTACCTATATGCAACTAATAACCAGAAGGTATTACTTACAACATTCCCCCTGAAGGTAGCTACGGGATGAAGCGTTGCATTGGGTCTTGTCCTCCAAGGAATGCACTTCGGTGCCTTGTCAATGCGGGTCCTCGGAGGGGCTTGGTGAACATGTCAGCCACCATCAAGTCAGTGGGGAGGTACCTCAACTTGATGGTTCTGTGCTCCACGTGGTCTTTGAGGAAGTGTCACTTAAGACCGATGTGTTTAGTCTTCTCGCTGACCAAGGCATTCTGGGAGTACGCAATGGCGCTTTGGTTGTCCTCCCATATGGTGGTGATTTTGGTTATGGGGTCATTGAAGATCTTCCCCATAAGTTGCCGGAGGTGGAGTCCCTCCTTGGTTGCGTCAGCCGCAGAGTAGTACTCGGCTTCACACGTGGATTGGGCCACACAAGTCTGTTGTTTGGACTTGTAACTGATGGGCCCGTGTCCGAGGGTGAATAGATAGCCCGAACGAGACTTGCAGGTGATGTTGTCATTTGCCCAATCAGCGTCGGCAAAGCCTCTGAGTTGGAGACTGTGGTCCGTGCCCCCCTAACGTCAGGCGCATGTCGATGGTGCCGTCAAGGTATCGGAGAACCTTTTTCAAAGCATGCAGGTGTGCGTCCGTGGGGGAGGCATGGGCGGAGCCGAGGATGCTCAACGCCGCAGAGACATCGGGGCGCGTGCAAATGGCCGCGTATTGGAGACTGCCCAGGAGACTGGGGTAGATGTCCTTGGCCACTCCGGTGAGAGGGGGCGAGGTCATGTGCGCGAGGCCGGCGAGGAAGCCGGGGTCCATAGGGAGGGACGATGGCTTAGAGTCGGTCATGCCGTACTTGGCGAGGATGTCGTGCATGTACTTGGATTGGTCAAGCGAGATGGTGCGAGCCGAGCGATCGCGGGTGATGTGCATGCCGAGTAGTTGGGAGAGGTCGCAGAGGTCCTTGATCTTGAACCGTGCTCCGAGCTGAGCCTTGAAGGATGTTAGCCATGTGGCATCATTGCAGGCTGCGGGAATGTCATCGACGTACAATGCGATCATGGCGAAGACGTGATCGGCGCGGAAGATGTAGATGCACGGATCCGAGACGCATTGTCGCCACCCGTGGTCGACCAGCCATGCATGGAGCAACATGTTGAACTCGCGATGGGACTGCTTAAGGATGTAGAGACAGCGCTTGAGGTGACACACCTTGGACGTGCCATCGGTGAATCCGAAGAGCTGGCGGATGTACACGTCCTCCTTAATATGGTCGTAGAGAAACGCAGTGTCGATGTCAAGCTGACAGAGCTCAAGGTCGCGGGCGGCGGCGATGGCCATGAAGAGGCGCGTGCTTGCCATGCGGATGACAAGGGAGAACGTCTCCGTGTAGTCTAGGCCAACGCGTTGGCTGCACCCTTTGGCGACGAAACGTGCTTTGAAGCGAGAGACGTCGCCGGTGGGGTCGGACTTGACTTTGAAGATCCACATGTTGTTAACGACCATGCGACCAGAGGGAAGGTCAACGAGTTCCCATGTGCCGTTGTCTATGAGGGAGGAATACTCATGTTGCATAGCGGCTTGCCACTGGGGGGTCTGGGCGCTGTCCAACGCAGCCCGGTACGATTTCGGTTCCACACACTCTCGGGCGGACAGGAGAGCGACGGCAGTAGGTAGAATGCCGGCAGGTGTGTGTGGGGGACCACTGAGAAGGTCGGGGACGTGAAGGTGCTCGAAGGTGTCCTATTTGGCTTTGCCATGTTCAGGGTCACAACACGCCGTCACGAGTGTCGGTGGGTAGTCGGACACACGGGCAACCATGTCGCAGTAGCGAAGGGGATGAGACCGGAGCCTAGCTTGGCGAGGGGCTGTAGGAGGGGATAGGGGTTCGGGCAATGTGGTGTCGATGGGGTGGGATTGGGGTGAGGTGGCTTGGGGAGGTGCGTCACCCGACGAGTCGGTGATGACCGAGTCGATGGAGAGGCGGGCGCCGAAGCCCGGGGTGTTTTTTTGAACGACAACATGGACGGAAGTGGTGATGCGGTGTGTCTCCGGGTTGTACACGCGGTACCCGGGTGCGTTAGGGGGATAGCCAACCATGACACCACAAAACGCTTTTTCATTGAGTTTCCGACGTATCTTGTCGGGCACCTTGGCAAAGACGGCGCACCCGAAGACGCGGAACTTGGATGCGGCAGGCATAGATGACGTAAGGAGTGTGAGGTGGATGCCACCAGTGGTTCTGACCGAGCGACTGTACGTGCGATTGCGGAGGTACACAACAGTGCTGACAGAGCACGGCCACATGGAATTGGGGACGGCCATGCTGTGGAGCATCGTAGACGCATTGTCCCGGATAGTGCGCCAAGGGCGTTCGGCTTTGCCGAGCATGTGATGAGCATAGGGGGCAGAGAACTGTACCCCGACGTCGAGGCGTGCTTACATCTGGCGGGTGACAGCAATTTCAAACACAGAGTCCGAGTCGAATTTTAGGACCGGTGCAAACGCGCCCGATTGGGAGTGATGGCGTGCATGCAAGTGTTTGATGTCCAATAGGATGGTTTCCAGTTCTGAACATGCGTCGTCTTTTGACTTGAGGAACCGCACCCACATGTAGTGGGTGTGGTGGTCGATGACGAGCAGGCAGTAGCGGAAGCCATGCGGGGAGGGGACATTGATTGGTCCCCAAAGGTCAGAGGACGGGTTGAGGAGAGGACGGGAATGTTTCGCGCAAGCGGCGGTATTGCGTGGTGCAACTGTGGCTTTGTGTAATAAGCATGAATCGCAAGAAACATTTTTTACAGAGATGGCTAATGCAAGGCTAGTCGGGACACCGTGTGTGTGCTGGGCTTGCAGACTTTGCATGTTAAGGTGTCCAAACCGGCGGTGGCATAGTACAAGGTCACACTAGGCAGCAAGGGCAACACTAGAAGAGGGGCCTAGCGCTTTCTCCGCGGAGGGGCTTGAGGGGAGCTCTGGCTGGTGGAGTAGGAGGTAGAGACCATTTCCGGACGGCTCTAGCACACCCATTCATGTGGGCACCACAAGAAGACCAGTGTTATAGTCAGTGGGGAAGATGAATTTACAGCCGTTGTGGGTCTGAATCAAGCTGACACTAAGGAGTTTGCCGATGCGCTGAGCAAATCGAGAAGACTGGTCGGGGGTGCACATGGCATGTACTGTGCGGTGAATAAGAGGCAAGCTTGACAGAAATCCGCACTAAGCCACTGCCCTTAACGTCAACTCCGACCCCACCCACGCGAGAGGGAGCGGAGGGGGGTGTGAATCGAATGAAGTCACCTCGAAATACGGTGAGGTTAATCGAGCAGGCTGAATCAACCACCCAAAACTGTGAGAGGTCCCGACCCGGGGTGAATGATAAGGAGAATGCTACATAGCTAAAGGGGACACTCACCTCGGTGTCATCGTATTCATCCGTGCAGTCCTAGAGGGTAGGCAGACTGTCCGTGTCGTCGGCGGGGACGTCGCTGAGCAGGGCTGCTTGTGCAGAGGTAGAGCCACCAGGGGCGCCGTACTTTTTTATTGTCATCTTTCGCTTTGCGAGTGTCCACCTAAGGAAAGCGTCATCCGGGGCAGTGCAGGAGGACATTATGTGCTAGAGGCTGCTAAAAGCGCTGCACTTGTTAGGAAGGCCGCGACCACCACGAGTACCACGTGGTGAGTTTCCTCGACCGCTGTGTAAACCGAGGCCGGCAGCAACAAACGGAGAGATGGGAGGGGGTGATGTGTCGGGAGCTGTCGCGCCCGGGGCATCGTCTTCGTCCATATTGTGGGCTAGATGGAGAATGCTCGCCATCAAAGAAAAGTACAAAAACCTTGTATAAAAGGGACTGAAACGTTGCTCGGATTCAGTCCCTTTTTTTGGGTCTAAATCCGAGCAAATTTGGGACTTATTCCTTGCACGCGCTACACCTGTACGTCCTCGTACACCTATACTACCTTAACTACTATTTAACAAAATACCGGAAAACCGTTACAAAGATCGTTGCAACCGTTAAAATATCGTCGAAACTCTAAGACCATAAGTTCACCGGACGATACTCGACGCTTCCCTTCAGGGACCGTCTACGGTATAAATAAAGCATGATCTCATGACCCACAGTCGCGACAACACGTTGTAGCTGGACCACCATTGGAAAAAACTGACTGAAGGCGGATAAGCCACTACTTATGAGCGCCGATAAGACTGGGGAGATGCAATTGTTACCGACCCCCTCCATACAACATTTCAGTATAGCCGTTGACAGAGTAATTGCCGACAAAGTGCGTCAAGCGATCCCCCCCCAAAGCGGATCAACGTCCCTGGAAGCACTATGAAGAACGACAATACTCACCATGCGTGTACAAGACTCACCGTGCCGGGATAAGTGCTCGACGGGTGGAGATTAAGCGGTAGCGTACCTCCATAGTGGAGATTAACCTTTAACCGACACTCACCGTGCCGGGCTTACTGCTCGACGGGTGGAGATTAAGCGGTAGCGTACCCCCGAAGTGGAGATTAACCATTTAGCGACACTCTCCGTGCCGGGCTTAGTGCTCGACGGGTGGAGATTAAGCGGTAGCGTACCTCCAATGTGGAGATTAACCTTTTAGCGACACTCACCGTGCCGGGCTTAGTGCTCGACGGGTGGAGATTAAGCGGTAGCGTACCCCCGAAGTGGAGATTAACCCCTTACCGACACTCACCGCCCCGGGCTTAGGGCTCTACGGGTGGAGATTAAGCGGTAGCGTACCTCCCAAGTGGAGATTAACCCCTTACCGACACTCTCCGTGCCGGGCCAAGTGCTCGACGGGTGGAGATTAAGCGGTAGCGTACCCCCGAAGTGAAGATTAACCCCTTACCGACACTCACCGCCCCGGGCTAAGTGCTCGACGGGTGGAGATTAAGCGGTAGCGTACCTCCAATGTGGAGATTAACCTTTTAGCGACACTCTCCGTGCCGGGCTTAGTGCTCGACGGGTGGAGATTACGCGGTAGCGTACCCCCGAAGTGGAGATTAACCCCTTACCCACACTCACCGTGCCGGGCCAAGTGCTCGACGGGTGGAGATTAAGCTGTAGCGTACCCCCGAAGTGGAGATTAACCTTTTAGCGACACTCACCGTGCCGGGCCAAGTGCTCGACGGGTGGAGATTAGGCGGTAGCGTACTCCCAAAGTGGAGATTAACCCCTTACCGACACTCTCCGTGCCGGGCTTAGTGCTCGACGGGTGGAGATTAAGCGGTAGCGTACCCCCAAAGTGGAGATTAACCCCTTACCCACACTCTCCGTGCCGGGCTTAGTGCTCGACGGGTGTAGATTAAGCGGTAGCGTACCTCCAAAGTGGAGATTAACCTTTTAGCGACACTCACCGTGCCGGGCCAAGTGCTCGACGGGTGGAGATTACGCGATAGCGCACCCCCGAAGTGGAGATTAACCCCTTACCCACACTCACCGTGCCGGGCTTAGTGCTCGACGGGTGGAGATTAAGCGGTAGCGTACTCCCAAAGTGGAGATTAACCCCTTACCGACACTCTCCGTGCCGGGCTTAGTGCTCGACGGGTGGAGATTAAGCGGTAGCGTACCACCGAAGTGGAGATTAACCCCTTACCCACACTCACCGTGCCAGGCTTAGTGCTCTACGGGTGGAGATTAAGCGGTAGCGTACCTCCCAAGTGGAGCTTAACCCCTTACCGACACTCACCGTGCCGGGCTAAGTCCTCGACGGGTGGAGATTAGGCGGTAGCGTACCCCCGAAGTGGAGATTAACCTTTTAGCGACACTCACCGTGCCGGGCTAAGTGCTCGTGGGTGGAGATTAAGCGGTAGCGTTCTCCCAAGTTGGAGATTAACCCCTTACCGACACTCTCCGTGCCGGGCTTAGTGCTCGACAGGTGGAGATTAAGCGGTAGCGTACCCCAGAAGTGGAGCTTAACCCCTTACCCACACTCACCGTGCCGGGCTTAGTGCTCTACGGGTGGAGATTAAGCGGTAGCGTACCTCCAATGTAGAGATTAACCCCTTACCGACACTCACCGTGCCGGGCTTAGTCCTCGACGGGTGGAGATTAAGCGGTAGCGTACCTCTAAAGTGGAGATTAACCTTTTAGCGACACTCACCGTGCCGGGGCAAGTGCTCGACGGGTGGAGATTAGGCGGTAGCGTACCCCCGAAGTGGAGATTAACCCCTTACCCACACTCTCCATGCCGGGCTTAGTGCTCGACGGGTGGAGATTAAGCGGTAGCGTACCTCCAAAGTGGAGATTAACCCCTTACCCACACTCTCCGTAAGGCCAAGTGCTCGACGGGTGGAGATTAAGCGGTAGCGTACCCCCGAAGTGGAGATTAATCTTTTCGCGACACTCACCGTGCCGGGCCAAGTGCTCGACGGGTGGAGATTAAACGGTAGCGTACTCCCAAGTTGGAGATTAACCCCTTACCGATACTCTCCGTGCCGGGCTTAGTGCTCGACAGGTGGAGATTAAGCGGTAGCGTATCCCCGAAGTGGAGCTTAACCCCTTACCCACACTCACCGTGCCGGGCTTAGTGCTCTACGGGTGGAGATTAAGCGGTAGCGTACCTCCAATGTGGAGATTAACCCCTTACCGACACTCTCCGTGCCGGGCTTAGTCCTCGACGGGTGGAGATTAAGTGGTAGCGTACCTCTAAAGTGGAGATTAACCTTTTAGCGACACTCACCGTGCCGGGGCAAGTGCTCGACGGGTGGAGATTAAGCGGTAGCGTACCCCCGAAGTGGAGATAAACCCCTTACCGATACTCTCCGTGCCGGGCTTGGTGCTCGACGGGTGGAGATTAAGCGGTAGCGTACCTCCGAAGTGGAGATTAACCTTTTAGCGACACTCACCGTGCCGGGCTTAGTGCTCGACGGGTGGAGATTAAGCGGTAGCGTACCCCCGAAGTGGAGATTAACCTTTTAGCGACACTCTCCGTGTCGGGCTTAGTGCTCGACGGGTGGAGATTAAGCGGTAGCGTACCTCCAAAGTGGCGATTAACCTTTTAGCGACACTCACCGTGCCGGGCCAAGTGCTCGACGGGTGGAGATTACGCGGTAGCGTACCCCCGAAGTGGAGATTAACCCCTTACCCACATTCTTTGTGCCGGGCCAAGTGCTCGACGGGTGGAGATTAAGCGGTAGCGTACCCCCGAAGTGGAGATTAACCCCTTATCCACACTCACCGTGCCGGGCTAAGTGCTCGACGGGTGGAGATTACGCGGTAGCGCACTCCCAAAGTGGAGATTAACCCCTTACCGACACTCTCCGTGCCGGGCTTAGTGCTCGACGGGTGGAGATTAAGCGGTAGCGTACCACCGAAGTGGAGATTAACCCCTTACCCACACTCACCGCCCCGGGCTTAGTGCTCTACGGGTGGAGATTAAGCGGTAGCGTACATCCCAAGTGGAGCTTAACCCCTTACCGACACTCACCGTGCCGGGCTTAGTCCTCGTGGGTGGAGATTAGGCGGTAGCGTACTCCCAAGTTGGAGATTAACCCCTTACCGACACTCACCGTGCCGGGCTTAGTGCTCGACGGGTGGAGATTAAGCGGTAGCGTACCCCAAAAGTGGATTTTAACCCCTTACCCACACTCACCGTGCCGGGCTTAGTGCTCGACGGGTGGAGATTAAGCGGTAGCGTACCTCCAATGTGGAGATAAACCCCTTACCGACACTCACCGTGCCGGGCTTAGTCCTCGACGGGTGGAGATTAAGCGGTAGCGTACCTCCCAAGTGGAGATTAACCTTTTAGCGACACTCACCGTGCCGGGGAAAGTGCTCGACGGGTGGAGATTAAGCGGTAGCGTACCCCCGAAGTGGATAATAACCCCTTACCGACACTCTCCGTGCCGGGCTTGGTGCTCGACGGGTGGAGATTAAGCGGTAGCGGACCTCCGAAGTGGAGATTAACCTTTTAGCGACACTCACCGTGCCGGGCTTAGTGCTCGACGGGTGGAGATTAAATGGTAGCGTACCCCCGAAGTGGAGATTAACCTTTTAGAGACAATCTCCGTGCCGGGCTTAGTGCTCGACGGGTGGAGATTAAGCGGTAGCGTACCTCCGAAGTGGCGATTAACCTTTTAGAGACACTCACCGTGCCGGGCCAAGTGCTCGACGGGTGGAGATTACGCGGTAGCGTACCCCCTAGGTGGAGATTAACCCCTTACCAACATTTTTGTGCCGGGCCAAGTGCTCGACGGGTGGAGATTAAGCGGTAGCGTACCCCCGAAGTGGAGATTAACCCCTTACCGACACTCTCCGTGCCGGGCTTAGTGCTCGACGGGTGGAGATTAAGCGGAAGCGTACCTCCAAAGTGGAGAATAACCCCTTACCCACACTCTCCGTGCCGGGCTTAGTGCTCGTGGGTGGAGATTAAGCGGTAGCGTACCTCCAAAGTGGAGATTAACCTTTTAGCGACACTCTCCGTGCCGGGCCAAGTGCTCGAAGGGTGGAGATTACGCGGTAGCGTACCCCCGAAGTGGAGATTAGCCCCTTACCCACACTCTCCGTGCCGGGCTTTGTGCTCGACGGGTGGAGATTAAGCGGTAGCGTACCTCCGAAGTGGCGATTAACCTTTTAGAGACACTCTCCGTGCCGGGCCAAGTGCTCGACGGGTGGAGATCACGCGGTAGCGTACCCCCGAAGTGGAGATTAACCCCTTACCAACATTTTTGTGCCGGGCCAAGTACTCGACGGGTGGAGATTAAGCGGTAGCGTACCCCCGAAGTGGAGATTAACCTTTTAGCGACACTCACCGTGCTGGGCCAAATGCTCGACGGGTGGAGATTACGCGGTAGCGTATCCCCGAAGTGGAGATTAACCCCTTACCCACACTCTCCGTGCCGGGCTTAGTGCTCGACGGGTGGAGATTAAGCGGTAGCGTACCTCCGAAGTGGAGATTAAACCCTTACCGACACTCACCGTGCCGGGCTTAGTCCTCGACGGGTGGAGATTAAGCGGTAGCGTACCTCCGAAGTGGAGATTAACCCCTTACCGACACTCACCGTGCCGGGCTTAGTGCTCGACGGGTGGAGATTACGCGGTAGCGTACCCCCGAAGTGGAGATTAACCCCTTACCGACACTCACCGTGCCGGGCTTAGTGCTCGACGGGTGGAGATTAAGCGGTCGCGTACCCCCGAAGTGGAGATTAACCTTTTAGCGACACTCACCGTGCCGGGCTTAGTGCTCGACGGGTGGAGATTAAGCGGTAGCGTACCCCCGAAGTGGAGATTAACCTTTTAGCGACAATCTCCGTGCCGGGCTTAGTGCTCGACGGGTGGAGATTAAGCGGTAGCGTACCTCCCAAGTGGAGATTAACCTTTTAGCGACACTCACCGTGCCGAACTTAGTGCTCGACGGGTGGAGATTACGCGGTAGCGTACCCCCGAAGTGGAGATTAACCTTTTAGCGACACTCACCGTGCCGGGCTTAGTTCTCGACGGGTGGAGATTAGGCGGTAGCGTACCCCCGAAGTGGAGATTAACCTTTTGGCGACACTCTCCGTGCCGGGCTTAGTGCTCGACGGGTGGAGAATAAGCGGTAGCGTACCTCCCAAGTGGAGATTAACCTTTTAGCGACTCTCACCGTGCCGGGCTTAGTGCTCGACGGGTGGAGATTAAGCGGTAGCGTACTCCCGAAGTGGAGATTAACCCCTCACCCACATTTCTTTTGTGCCGGGTCAAGTGCTCGACGGGTGGAGATTAAGCTGTAGCGTACCCCCGAAGTGGAGATTATCCTTTTAGCGACACTCTCCGTGCCGGGCTAAGTGCTCGACGGGTGGAGATTACGCGGTAGCCTACTCCCAAAGTGGAGATTAACCCCTTACCGACACTCTCCGTGCCGGGCTTAGTGCTCGACGGGTGGAGTTTAAGCGGTAGCGTACCTCCCAAGTGGAGATTAATCCCTTACCGACACTCACCGTGCCGGGCTTAGTCCTCGACGGGTGGAGATTAAGCGGTAGCGTACCTCCGAAGTGGAGATTAACCCCTTACCGACACTCACCGTGCCGGGCTTAGTGCTCGACGGGTGGAGATTACGCGGTAGCGTACCCCCGAAGTGGAGATTAACCCCTTACCGACACACACCGTGCCGGGCTTAGTGCTCGACGGGTGGAGATTAAGCGGTCGCGTATCCCCGAAGTGGAGATTAACCTTTTAGCGACACTCACCGTGCCGGGCTTAGTGCTCGACGGGTGGAGATTAAGCGGTAGCGTACCCCCGAAGTGGAGATTAACCTTTTAGCGACAATCTCCGTGCCGGGCTTAGTGCTCGACGGGTGGAGATTAAGCGGTAGCGTACCTCCCAAGTGGAGATTAACCTTTTAGCGACACTCACCGTGCTGGGCCAAATGCTCGACGGGTGGAGATTACGCGGTAGCGTACCCCCGAAGTGGAGATTAACCTTTTAGCGACACTCACCGTGCCGGGCTTAGTTCTCGACGGGTGGAGATTAGGCGGTAGCGTACCCCCGAAGTGGAGATTAACCTTTTGGCGACACTCTCCGTGCCGGGCTTAGTGCTCGACGGGTGGAGATTAAGCGGTAGCGTACCTCCCAAGTGGAGATTAACCTTTTAGCGACTCTCACCGTGCCGGGCTAAGTGCTCGACGGGTGGAGATTAAGCGGTAGCGTACTCCCGAAGTGGAGATTAACCCCTTACCCACATTTTTTTTGTGCCGGGTCAAGTGCTCGACGGGTGGAGATTAAGCGGTAGCGTACCCCCGAAGTGGAGATTAACCTTTTAGCGACACTCTCCGTGCCGGGCTAAGTGCTCGACGGGTGGAGATTACGCGGTAGCCTACTCCCAAAGTGGAGATTAACCCCTTACCGACACTCTCCGTGCCGGGCTTAGTGCTCGACGGGTGGAGATTAAGCGGTAGCGTACGTCCGAAGTGGAGATTAACCTTTTAGCGACACTCACCGTGCCGAGCTTATTGCTTGACGGGTGGAGATTACGCGGCAGCGTACCTCCAAAGTGGAGATTAACCTTTTAGCGACACTCTCCGTGCCGGGCTGAGTGCTCGACGGGTGGATTTTAGTAAAGCGGTAGCGTACCTCCCAAGTGGAGATTAACCTTGTAGAGACACTCACCGCCCCGGGCTTAGTGCTCGACGGGTGGAGATTAAGCGGTAGCGTACCCCCAAAGTGGAGATTAACCTTTTAGCGACACTTTCCGTTCCGAGCCTAGTGGTCGACGGGTGGAGAGTACGCGGTAGCGTACCCCCGAAGTGGAGATTAACCCCTTACCAACACTCACCGTGCCGGGCTTAGTGCTCGACGGGTGGATATTAAGCGGTAGCGTACCCCCGAAGTGGAGATTAACCTTTTAGCGACACTCACCGTGCCGGGCTTAGTGCTCGACGGGTGGAGATTAAGCGGTAGCGTACTCCCAAAGTGGAGATTAACCCCTTACCGACACTCACCGTGCCGGGCTTAGTGCTCGACGCGTGGAGATTAAGCGGTAGCGTGCCCCCGAAGTGGAGATTAACCTTTTGGCGACACTCTCCGTGCCGGGCTTAGTGCTCGACGGATGGAGATTAAGCGGTAGCGTACCTCCCAAGTGGAGATTAACCTTTTAGAGACACTCACCGTGCCGGGCTTAGTGCTCGACGGGTGGAGATTACGCGGTAGCGTACCCCCGAAGTGGAGATTAATCCCTTACCCACAGTTTTTGTGCCGGGTCAAGTGCTCGACGGGTGGAGATTAAGCTGTAGCGTACCCCCGAAGTGGAGATTAACCTTTTAGCGACACTCTCCGTGCCGGGCTGAGTGCTCGACGGGTGGAGATTACGCGGTAGCGTACTCCCAAAGTGGAGATTAACCCCTTACCGACACTCTCCGTGCCGGGCTTAGTGCTCGACGGGTGGAGATTAAGCGGTAGCGTACCTCCGAAGTGGAGATTAACCTTTTAGCGACACTCACCGTGCCGAGCTTAGTGCTCGACGGGTGGAGATTAAGCTGTAGCGTACCCCCGAAGTGGAGATTAACCTTTTACCCACACTCACCGTGCCGGGCTTAGTGCTCGACGGGTGGAGATTAAGCGGTAGCGTACCCCCGAAGTGGAGATTAACCTTTTGGCGACACTCTCCGTGCCGGGCTTTGTGCTCGACGGGTGGAGATTAAGCGGTAGCGTACCTCCGAAGTGGAGATTAACCTTTTAGCGACACTCACCGTGCCGGGCTTAGTGCTCGACGGGTGGAGATTAAGCGGTAGCGTACTCCCGAAGTGGAGATTAATCCCTTACCCACAGTTTTTGTGCCGGGTCAAGTGCTCGACGGGTGGAGATTAAGCTGTAGCGTACCCCCGAAGTGGAGATTAACCTTTTAGCGACACTCTCCGTGCCGGGCTGAGTGCTCGACGGGTGGAGATTACGCGGTAGCGTACTCCCAAAGTGGAGATTAACCCCTTACCGACACTCTCCGTGCCGGGCTTAGTGCTCGACGGGTGGAGATTAAGCGGTAGCGTACCTCCGAAGTGGAGATTAACCTTTTAGCGACACTCACCGTGCCGAGCTTAGTGCTCGACGGGTGGAGATTAACCTGTAGCGTACCCCCGAAGTGGAGATTAACCTTTTACCCACACTCACCGTGCCGGGCTTAGTGCTCGACGGGTGGAGATTAAGCGGTAGCGTACCCCCGAAGTGGAGACTAACCTTTTAGCGACTCTCACCGTGCCGGGCTAAGTGCTCGACGGGTGGAGATTAAGCGGTAGCGTACTCCCAAACTGGAGATTAACCCCTTACCGACACTCACCGTGCCGGGCTAAGTGCTCGACGGGTGGAGATTAAGCGGTAGCGTACCCCCGAAGTGGAGATTAACCCCTTACCCACACTCACCGCCCCGGGCTTAGTGCTCTACGGGTGGAGATTAAGCGGTAGCGTACCTCCCAAGTGGAGATTAACCCCTTACCGACACTCTCCGTGCCGGGCCAAGTGCTCGACGGGTGGAGATTAAGCGGTAGCGTACCCCCGAAGTGGAGATTAACCCCTTACCGACACTCTCCGTTCCGGGCTAAGTGCTCGACGGGTGGAGATTAATTAAGCGGTAGCGTACCCCCGAAGTGGAGATAAACCCCTTACCCACACTCACCGCCCCGGGCTTAGTGCTCGACGGGTGGAGATTAAGCGGTAGCGTACCCCCGAAGTGGAGATTAACCTTTTAGCGACACTCTCCGTGCCGGGCTAAGTGCTCGACGGTTGGAGATTAAGCGGTAGCGTACCTCCGAAGTGGAGATTAACCTTTTAGCGACACTCACCGTGCTGGGCCAAATGCTCGACGGGTGGAGATTACGCGGTAGCGTACCCCCGAAGTGGAGATTAACCCCTTACCCCTCACCGTGCCGGGCTTAGTCCTCCACGGGTGGAGATTAAGCGGTAGCGTACCTCTAAAGTGGAGATAAACCTTTTAGCGACACTCTCCGTGCCGGGGCAAGTGCTCGACGGGTGGAGATTAAGCGGTAGCGTACCCCCGAAGTGGAGATTAACCCTTTACCGACACTCTCCGTGCCGGGCTTGGTGCTCGACGGGTGGAGATTAAGCGGTAGCGGACCTCCGAAGTGGAGATTAACCTTTTAGCGACACTCACCGTGCCGGGCTTAGTGCTCGACGGGTGGAGATTAAGCGGTAGCGTACCCCCGAAGTGGAGATTAACCTTTTGGCGACACTCTCCGTGCCGGGCTTAGTGCTCGACGGGTGGAGATTAAGCGGTAGCGTACCTCCAAAGTGGAGATTAACCTTTTAGCGACTCTCACCGTGCCGGGCTAAGTGCTCGACGGGTGGAGATTAAGCGGTAGCGTACTCCCGAAGTGGAGATTAACCCCTTACCCACATTTTTTTTGTGCCGGGTCAAGTGCTCGACGGGTGGAGATTAAGCTGTAGCGTACCCCCGAAGTGGAGATTAACCTTTTAGCGACACTCTCCGTGCCGGGCTAAGTGCTCGACGGGTGGAGATTACGCGGTAGCCTACTCCCTAAGTGGAGATTAACCCCTTACCGACACTCTCCGTGCCGGGCTTAGTGCTCGACGGGTGGAGATTAAGCGGTAGCGTACCTCCGAAGAGGAGATTAACCCCTTACCGACACTCTCCGTGCCGGGCTTAGTCCTCGACGGTTGGAGATTAAGCGGTAGCGTACCTCCGAAGTGGAGATTAACCCCTTACCGACACTAACCGTGCCGGGCTTAGTGCTCGATGGATGGAGATTACGCGGTAGCGTACCCCCGAAGTGGAGATTAACCCCTTACCGACACTCACCGTGCCGGGCCTAGTGCTCGACGGGTGGAGATTAAGCGGTAGCGTACCCCCGAAGTGGAGATTAACCTTTTAGCGACACTCACCGTGCCGGGCTTAGTCCTCGACGGGTGGAGATTAAGCGGTAGCGTACCCCCGAAGTGGAGATTAACCTTTTAGCGACACTCTCCGTGCCGGGCTTAGTGCTCGACGGGTGGAGATTAAGCGGTAGCGTACCTCCCAAGTGGAGATTAACCTTTTAGCGACACTCACCGTGCCGAACTTAGTGCTCGACGGGTGGAGATTACGCGGTAGCGTACCCCCGAAGTGGAGATTAACCCCTTACCAACACTCACCGTGCCGGGCTTAGTGCTCGACGGGTGGATATTACGCGGTAGCGTACCCCCGAAGTGGAGAATAACCTTTTGGCGACACTCTCCGTGCCGGGCTTAGTGCTCGACGGGTGTAGATTAAGCGGTAGCGTACCTACCAAGTGGAGATTAACCTTTTAGCGACACTCTCCGTGCCGTGCTTAGTGCTCGACGGGTGGAGATTAAGCGGTAGCGTACCTCCCAAGTGGAGATTAACCTTTTAGCGATACTCTCCGTGCCGGGCTTAGTGCTCGACGGGTGGAGATTAAGCGGTAGCGTACCTCCGAAGTGGAGATTAACCTTTTAGCGACACTCACCGTGCCGAACTTAGTGCTCGACGGGTGGAGATTACGCGGTAGCGTACCCCCGAAGTGGAGATTAACCCCTTACCAACACTCACCGTGCCGGGCTTAGTGCTCGACGGGTGGAGATTAAGCGGTAGCGTACCCCCGAACTGGAGATTAACCTTTTAGCGACACTCTCCGTGCCGGGCTTAGTGCTCGACGGGTGGAGATTAAGCGGTAGCGTACTCCCAAAGTGGAGATTAACCCCTTACCGACACTCACCGTGCCGGGCTTAGTGCTCGACGGGTGGAGATTAAGCGGTAGCGTACCCCCGAAGTGGAGATTAACCTTTTGGCGACACTCTCCGTGCCGGGCTTAGTGCTCGACGGGTGGAGATTAAGCGGTAGCGTACCTCCATAGTGGAGATTAACCTTTTAGCGACACTCACCGTGCCGGGCTAAGTGCTCGACGGTTGGAGATTAAGCGGTAGCGTACCTCCTATGTGGAGATTAACCTTTTAGCGACACTCACCGTGCTGGGCCAAATGCTCGACGGGTGGAGATTACGCGGTAGCGTACCCCCGAAGTGGAGATTAACCACTTACCCACACTCACCGTGCCGGGCCAAGTGCTCGACGGGTGGAGATTAAGCGGAAGCGTACCTCCTATGTGGAGATTAACCCCTTACCGACACTCACCGTGCCGGGCTTAGTGCTCGACGGGTGGAGATTAAGCGGTAGCGTACCTCCCAAGTGGAGATTAACCTTTTAGCGACACTCACCGTGCCGGGCTTAGTGCTCGACGGGTGGAGATTAAGCGGTAGCGTACCCCCGAAGTGGAGATTAACCTTTTAGCGACACTCTCCGTGCCGGGCTTAGTGCTCGACGGGTGGAGATTAAGCGGTAGCGTACCTCCCAAGTGGAGATTAACCCCTTACCGACACTCACCGTGCCGAACTTAGTGCTCGACGGGTGGAGATTACGCGGTAGCGTACCCCCGAAGTGGAGATTAACCTTTTAGCGACACTATCCGTGCCGGGCTTAGTGCTCGACGGGTGGAGATTAAGCGGTAGCGTACCCCCGAAGTGGAGATTAACCTTTTGGCGACACTCTCCGTGCCGGGCTTAGTGCTCGACGGGTGGAGATTAAGCGGTAGCGTACCTCCGAAGTGGAGATTAACCTTTTAGCGACACTCACCGTGCCGGGCTTAGTGCTCGACGGGTGGATATTAAGCGGTAGCGTACTCCCGAAGTGGAGATTAACCTTTTGGCGACACTCTCCGTGCCGGGCTTAGTGCTCGACGGGTGGAGATTAAGCGGTAGCGTACCTCCGAAGTGGAGATTAACCTTTTACCCACACTCACCGTGCCGGGCTTAGTGCTCGACGGGTGGAGATTAAGCGGTAGCGTACCCCCGAAGTGGAGATTAACCTTTTAGCGACACTCTCCGTGCCGGGCTTAGTGCTCGACGGGTGGAGATTAAGCGGTAGCGTACCTCCCAAGTGGAGATTAACCTTTTAGCGACACTCACCGTGCCGAACTTAGTGCTCGACGGGTGGAGATTACGCGGTAGCGTACCCTCGAAGTGGAGATTAACCTTTTAGCGACACTCTCCGTGCCGGGCTTAGTGCTCGACGGGTGGAGATTAAGCGGTAGCGTACCCCCGAAGTGGAGATTAACCTTTTGGCGACACTCTCCGTGCCGGGCTTAGTGCTCGACGGGTGGAGATTAAGCGGTAGCGTACCTCCGAAGTGGAGATTAACCTTTTAGCGACACTCACCGTGCCGGGCTTAGTGCTCGACGGGTGGAGATTAAGCGGTAGCGTACTCCCGAAGTGGAGATTAACCCCTTACCCACAATTTTTTTGTGCCGGGTCAAGTGCTCGACGGGTGGAGATTAAGCTGTAGCGTACCCCCGAAGTGGAGATTAACCTTTTAGCGACACTCTCCGTGCCGGGCTAAGTGCTCGACGGGTGGAGATTACGCGGTAGCGTACTCCCAAAGTGGAGATTAACCCCTTACCGACACTCTCCGTGCCGGGCTTAGTGCTCGACGGGTGGAGATTAAGCGGTAGCGTACGTCCGAAGTGGAGA
This sequence comes from Tetraselmis chui, assembly GCA_026401115.1. Taxonomy (NCBI): domain Eukaryota; kingdom Viridiplantae; phylum Chlorophyta; class Chlorodendrophyceae; order Chlorodendrales; family Chlorodendraceae; genus Tetraselmis; species Tetraselmis chui. The sequence goes on from JAPMLY010002481.1 coordinate 48,582, forward strand.
TTAACCTTTTAGCGACACTCACCGTGCCGAGCTTATTGCTTGACGGGTGGAGATTACGCGGCAGCGTACCTCCAAAGTGGAGATTAACCTTTTAGAGACACTCACCGTGCCGGGCCAAGTGCTCGACGGGTGGATTTTAGTAAAGCGGTAGCGT